>PVLD010002016.1:114907-179736 GCA_004027595.1 Dinomys branickii
CTATCTTATCTATAATTTGGTATTTCCTTTAATGTTTTTGTGTTAACTAATGTGAAGATAACTATGTAATACAACATCCAGTTCTAATTCCCTACTATATTCTGTATAACTTTGTATTTTCTGTATTGTTTATGGCTTTTCTGGTTCATATGTCTCCATTCTTTTGTCTTTAAAATAAAATTAAAAAAAAAAAAGATAACATGTTTCAGTTCCCAGGGTAACCACTTAAAGAATGTATAACTATACAAGCCGATAGAAGAAGACAATGAAATAATAAAATATATTAGATTAAAGATATAGTAATTATTAACGACAAAAAGCTGGGGGACAAATAAAGAACATGCTAGAAAACATGGTGATTTGAATACAATGTAACATTAATGTGAAAGGACCAAATACCTCGACTTAAAAACAAAGACTATCAGACTAAATTATAAATACTAGACATATGTCAACTAACAATGTGATCAAATCTAAGTAAAGGTCCATATGGATATTAAAAATAAAAGTATATAGGCAGGTGTGTGCATTTGGGAGGGTGAGGCAGGAGAACAGCTGTAAGTTCAAGTCCTGCCTGGGCCTCATCAGGAGTCCAAGGTCAGCCTGCACTACATGGTGAGACCCTGTATTACAAGACAAACAAAGAACCATACAGACTATGCAAAAGAAGCAGATGTAGCCATCTGTATAGCAAATAGCATGATCCCAAAATTAAAAAATAATATGTAACTAAGGGCATTAAACATGATGAAAAATGTCAGAAAACACATAGAAGACTTAAAACTGGATAATAAATTTGATTTAATTGTAATATACAGAACATTGTATTGTACTATGGAACACTGTACATACCAACTGAAGAATATACATTTGTAAAAATTTAGAAAATAGACTGCATAATTACACTACACTTCTCAGCAGATTTTAAAGGTTTGAAAACAGAACCTATTTTCTGATCACATAGTATTAAGGTAGAAAACATTGATAAAATGAAAATGAGAAAAAATTAACATTTTAAGTGATATCCCCATGTGTCAAAGAAAATAATCACAATAAAAATTAAAAAGTGTTTACCAATAATGACAATGCAATATATCAAACCTTGAGGTTGAAGCCAAAGCAGAATTTACAGGAAAATTTATACCCTTAAATTCTTAAAAAGAAGAAAAGCTAAAAAATCAGTGATGGTTACATTAATATCAAGGATTAAAAAAGGGATAGCAGAACAAATTCAGAAATGAAATTAAAGAGCAGAAATCATTAAAATGGAAAAAAAACAGTACAAATAATAATGTCATTTGAAAAGGCTAAGAAAATTGACTAACCTCCTGCTAAGAATAATTAAGAAAAAAAGATAAGGCACAAATTGCCCACATCAGAAATTTAAAAAATATTATGGCTCTATAAAAGAAAAGAAAAATACATAATCAAGAGTTTGTACTAATACACTTCAAAATTTAAATGAAATGCTTAAAATTTCTTAAAGAACTTAGAAAAATAATTATATATAGTAATTCTAATGGTTTCCATAAATACATTATACATTATAGTACATGTTAGGAAATCAAAATTATTTTGTACCTATTAAAGGGGTTAGCATAATATTTATAAATCCACAAAGTAAGCACCAGTTTACTTTGCCAGCAACTTTTTTCAAGCATTTAAGAGGAAAGCAATATCAATCATATATAATGAAACACCTTATTATGCCACCATAAAAAAAACAAAGTGTATTAATAAAAGAAATCCATAGTTCACTTTTTCTCATGAAGATAGATGGAAAAAAATCTGACCAAAACATTAGTAAATCAAATTCAGTGATATACAAAATGGATAATCTATTATTGTCAGGTTGGGTTTATTGACAAGCAGTCAGTGCAATTCATTATCTTAATAGGGTTAAACTGAGAAACCATAGCCTCACCTCAGTAGATGAGGGAAGAAGTGATTTAACATTCATTCATGATGAAAACTGGTAGAAAAATGAGGATAGAGAAGTACTTCCTTGATCGGAAGAGTAATAGCTACAGAAAACTGCAACAAACTTCATACTTCATGTTACAACATTAACATTTTTGTTTAGCTCATGAATATGTATATCCATTTTATTTATCATTGTTATTAGAACTATTTAGAATATTCTTATAATAGGCAAAAATCTGTATTTTATTTATTTGTTTAGTTTTTTAAGAGTAGGAAGAATTTATTGCACAAAATAAAGCTTCTGTCTGAGAGGGACAAAAGGGGACCCACCAACCCCACCTCTTAAAGCTGTTTTATTGAAAAAAGCCATGAGATGAAGCAGGTTTAAGGTAGGACAGAACTATAACCAATCAATAAGATTACAAATATAGGGCTGGGCATATAGCTCAGCATCACAGCACCTGACTGGCAAGTGGAAGGTTGTGAGTTAGATTCCTGTTACCAAAAAATATAAATAAATAAAAGATAAAAAGATTACAAGTATAGTAACTTAGGTAATACTGATCCGATGGTAAATCACAGAATGAGTGTGAAGTGGGTCAAAGGTATGGTGAACCACTAAGATGAACATAAGTACAGTTGCTTGGGTAATATTGATTGAATGGGGATCAAATGGGGAAACAAGTCACATAGCAAACACACAAGGATTTTTCTGGAAGGGGTGGGTCACAGTTTGGTCCTCCACCCCAAGGTGATTGGTGCCTACTTAGAACATCAATCACTGCTGTTCATCCCTAGGGGAAATATGTGGGTGAGTAGTACTTTTCTTGAAGCCTGGGCTTCAGTGAATGCACCTCCAGCCATAGTTGTCTCCTTCATTGATCTACTCAGGGCCCACCCTTGTCTGACTGCCTATGATATTTCTACCTAACTCAGATATCTATAATAGTCCCCTATGAAGAAGTACCCTTAACTGCCTTGAGGGGGCAAGGGTTGAAGGCTCATCTGGCTACTTCCAGCTGAAGAGGATCATAGTTGTGATCAGCAGTGAGAGATACTCCACAAAGTGTCTATTTAAAGGCCCTCAATAGATGCCAGGTGTTCTTGTCTTGGGTGGACGTACAGCTTTAAGTCTGGAGGAGACAAGGCCACAGAAACTGTTCATTATGCATGGGCCAAATAATTAAATCAACAGGATAATTATCAATACAGACAACAAGGTTTTCCACCAGGGGGAGCCAGTAATAGTTTTCCTTAAAAACCGTAAGGGGAAAGTCCAGGGAATTTCAGAATCTGACATGTCATTAACCTGCTGTCTAGTATCTTGAACAGATACTGAGACATTAGCAGAAGAATGAGGAATCTACACACAACATTTAGCTTTTATAATTGCATGAGTACCCCCTTGTGCTGCTGTTAGAATGTCTAAAACCATCCAATTTTGGAGGATGGCTTGCCTCATTAATTTTATTTCTTCATTCAGGAGGGAGATCAGCTGCGTTGTCATTTAAGGCCCCCTGAGTATAGTTAGCTAAGGCCTTGATGTGCTACTTGACATCTCTAACCCTAGGGAAGGGATAAAGATAGAAGCCAAATGATCATACCAGCAAAACTTCAAGACCATCAATGCTGTAGGCAGGGTAAGTTTGCAGGTTTGTCAATGCTTTTGACACTTCTGCTTTGTAACCATGTAAATCCCAGTGTGCATCTTCCTATCCATTCAGGGGGTAGCCAGGTTCCACAGGACCACTGAATGCCATTGGAAGCTTCTCATCTAATTCCAGGGTGATTATGCCAGTTTGTTGCAAAGCAATCTTTAGCTTATAAAATTATTATGTGCATGTGTTATTGGGGATGTGTGTCCATCCCAAGTATCTAGTAGAGTTAGGCGAATGAGAATAGAGTGTTTCGTCTGTTTCCAACATAAAGGGGCTTTTCTACTAAGATGTCTTAGAGTGAGGATTACCCATAGATAACCACCCCTTATCTGAAAATAGCCATCTTAATATCTATGGTTGTGCCCTCAGGATGGGACCCTTACTTTTATTTAATAGGGTTCTTGCTGGAGCCTTTAAAGAGGCTTTAGTGACATTGTTAGAAAAAATTTTATTATGTTCAGGATCATTAAAAGTATAGTTTATAGGACATGCAGCTACCTTGTAATGGTGAGGTAAACTATGAACCATTGAACTCTTGTAACTCATCAATATAGTCTTGTTGTTTATTCTAATTATCTCCTTAGAGTGGGATACCCACCAAGGAAGTCCAGATCTACTGGACAAAGGGAGCAGGTCACATATCCAGAAAGATGTTTGTTGTAATGACTCTGCATATTCTTGTGTGCACTTTAGAAAAGAATTGCATTCTCCCTTAAATGGTAAAATGATTAGTAAAAGGGCTAATCTAACATGGTAGATTACTTATCTCAAGGCTTTGTTTTTTCTTGAGCAAGAATCTTGAGTCTTCTGTAGGTTCACAGGAGTATTCTGATGATGCTTGCTCATACTCAGTGACATCTCTGGTTCCCAGGATTTGAGTCAGCTGTGGTGTATCCAGGAGTCCAGGCCTGCTGCCTTGACAGCTGATAGAATTGACAGGGTCACAGTGTATGGTCCTTTCCAAGTTGGTCCTAGGAAAGGGGAAGATAAGAGACTTCACCTGTATTAAGTCTCTGAGGTAGAATATGGGATTTCCATTTTCTTTAGATTGAGCTTCCATTAGCTGTTGAAGAGTCTGTTGGAATTTAGTCAGTTAGGTGACATCCTTCAGTAAGGCATCTCTCTATTGGAGAGAAAATCATTAGTGAGAAAATGGCATACATAAAGTGTTTCAAGTGCATTGAGGCCTAGAATTTGAGGTATATTTCTTATTTTAATGAGATCTAAAGGTAGTAAGTGAGGTGACTATAGGTGAGTCTCCTGAGCTATTTTGCAAAGATGTCTCTTTAGGATTTCATTCATTTTTTCTACCTTTCCTGATGATTGTGGCCTCCATGTGCAATGAAGGTAACAAAGAATGCCCAGTGCCTGAGGACACCCTGTGTGACTGTTGCTTTAAAAGAAGGCCCATTATCACTCTGTAAGCTCTTAGGAAGTGCAAATCTGAGGTTGATTTCTGAGACTAAGAGTTTTACTACCTCTTGTGCCTTTTCTATTCTGTGAGGAAAGCCTTCAGCCCAGTTTGTGAAGCTATCTACCCAGGGTGAAAAGTATTGAGCTCCTTTATTCTTTGGCATATGAGTGAAATCAAGCTGCCAGTAAGTTTAGAAACTATTCTTGAGAGACTGGGATAGCAGTTGTAACCCACTGGCCCTTAGACCCCTCTGTTGATAGTCTGATATTTTGTTTCAGGTCCCTGCTATTCTAGCTATAATTATCTCCAAAATTTTGATGACTTATGAGAAACAGATAACAATTAACACATTATTTTTGATCAGTGAAAAACTCAAATTATTGTACATAAAGAACAATATATTTTGTATTTGTAAAACCAAGTGAAGCATCATTTTGATTAGTTGACAGCTGGGTATATTTGTACATTATAGTATTCAGACAATGTAAAATACCTGTCCCCAGGATGGGAGCTGGGCATTTAGGAATAACTGAAAGGAATTGGAGAAGAGAAAGTTATCCCAGTTATAGCTAAAGTGAGTTCCCTTTATCTGATGACTCTTTTTTATTTAGATATGATGGCTGGAAGAAAGGCTAGGACTGAAAAGAAGGACAAAGAGACATGGGCCAATGTCTAGCCATAAGCTGCTTTTTTCCCCTGTAGTCATGATCACTCAGGGCTCCTCCATGGAGATGACAGGTAGAGATGATAATCTAGACAGAGGGAGGAGGCGGAATGCCCTGGGGCCCTTCAGTCTTGCTAGATCAGCTGGGAAGATGAGTCTGAGCTCTGGGGCCTCTGCCTCAGGGCGCAGTCTCACTTCCAGTGGCTTCCTTTGCAGTCAGGGCATGGCATGAGGGGCCTCTTAAGGCAGTCCCTCTTAAGGTGGCTTAGTTTTTGGCAGTGGTAGAAGGTGAAGTTAGTGGTTATTAAACATGTCACGGAGCCCCAGAAATCAGACTTAGGGTCTGTATTTTTTAAGGCTGCAACAAAGGCAGCCACTTTTTCGTCTCTATGCTTTCTCTCCTTGGCTTCTTCCCAGTATCGATTACAGAATACTAAGGAGGCAGTTTTTACTAAAGTATGACCTATCTGTAGCAAAAGCTATCTTTTGTTACTTTTTCTTAATATCTTGGGTGACTGGGTAATAAACATATCTTTAAGTATAATCTGTCCTTCTACTGAATCTGGAGCTATGGACATATTTTTCACTGAGAGAAAGATACATATGAACATGAGTAGTCACATATGAATTATAATTATATTTTGATCATAAATAAGAATTGCTTCTTAATGTGAAACGAGTTTGAATATAAGGCAACTCTGACCATTTTCCCTCCTTTTCACAATATTATTCTAGTCATAAAATAGCACCATAATTAAAACTTTCCTCTGCATTCCATTTTGGCTTAAGGGATAAGTAGGCCATGTGCATGTGTGGAAAAATATCAGATGGCTCTTTTTCAACATGTAATAGTCAAATATCTTCTAGTGCTTAAGAATGCATTTCAGAAGGAATAAGAGACTTTGACATTGAGCCCTCCTGTCTAAAATGCAAAAACAAATTGGGCATCCTCTTTAATTTCTGTTTGATTTCTATTTATACTCTTGGAGTGTCTATTGGGTAGATTTCATTCCACGGCAGGTGGATGCCATCTGAGAGAGAGAGTGGAAGGCAAAATTTGATCAGCCTGTGCACCCTCAAACTGGTGCACAATTTCAACTTCCCAGGTAGCTGGTGAACTCACTCCAGTAGGACACTATAAGAACAAATTACAATTGATCCCAACAGGGACAGTAATGTTTTAAAGAAGGAAGCATAACTTTGTAATAAACTATGACTTTTTTCTTTGAAAGTGAGCATATACCAAAAGTGAATTGGCAGTACAGCATTTCTCAGGCTGTGAAGGAGTTTACCTATAAAGATAGATAGAAGCAACAGTTGACTGGAGAAATTCTTCTCTGGACCCTTGGGCAAAGAAGTCTCCAAGCCATTTGTGTTATCTATCTAATCACCTTGGCAGCCTTTGCTAGCAGCAGGTCAAAGCTGTGCTTTATTTAAATTTTTATATCTTTAAAGTTCACAGGTTAAATTTATATTTATCATGTAGCAATCACATTTCCCATGTTAGTAAAAGCACATTTATTAGTCTTCTGTGCACACATGGCCAAAAGACTGACTAAAATCTCCTTCTTAACTTTTAGCATATGTAAGACACAAATGTAAATCATTCCCCTGATAACTGTTTTCCTTTGTGAGAGACCAACAGTTGTTGCAAATTGCCTCAGCCTGATTCCTATAGGGAGGGGTAGTCTAAGGATAAGGTGGTTTTAAAGTTAACTCTCAATAAGTTGGAGAAAAATTGAGGTTTCTGACTTAATAGCAAAGAGAGAAAATATGATAGAGTGGAGATTTTTCTGTGGTTGAGAGCCAGTTTCCACTGAGGAACCTTTGGGTATCTGCCGGAGAGCAGCCTTGGCCATGACACTTCAGTTGTTCAATTTCTGTTGGTTCAGAAAACCAGAGATTGGTCTCCAATAAGGAATCCAGCTGTCTCCTTGGTCAGTATTTCACTGGCCATCGACTTCAATGGCAATTCATCAAAAAAGATGCTAAGGAAACCTGTCCTCTGCTTTCAGAGTGGCAGCTGCTCTAATAATGTTGAACTAGCTGGCAGAGTAACCACTGTTTGTCAAAGTTCTATAAGGGATCAGTAAAAGCCTGAGAAAGATCATTATTGAGCACTTTGTAAGTTTACAGTAAAGTCCACATTTGCTATCAAAGTATTTTCTCCTATGCATATAAGTGATAATTAGATCTAGGAGGGGAAGAGAAAATGTTGGAGAGTGTTCCTTAGGCTAAATGTGTTTTGGTCCTATAAGTGTGGTGCTTTGGAAAGAGCTCCTTCTGGTTTCACCCAGGAGTCAGTTCTTTTTCCACTGTTTCAGATTCAGTCTCCTGAGGGAGACCTGCCCAGAACACTAATCTAAGACAGCTTTTATATGTGTTTTCCTGGACGGGCAAAATTCTGACATCTCATCTGACCCAGAGACAGGATATGTGTCCTTCATCTAGGATGACTTCCTTGTCTTCAGCACTAGCAAATGCTTATTTTTTATGGGCTTCACTAAGATGTTGGATGAGAGGAAAAGGTTGGCATAGTTCAGAGTTC
The DNA here is from genome assembly GCA_004027595.1 of Dinomys branickii. Lineage (NCBI taxonomy): Eukaryota > Metazoa > Chordata > Mammalia > Rodentia > Dinomyidae > Dinomys > Dinomys branickii. The sequence goes on from PVLD010002016.1 coordinate 123,115, forward strand.
TTTCTCCCTAGTCTTTCATGCCTCCCATAAAAGAAAAGTGCAGTGTGGCAGGAAAGGGTTAGAAGTAAGGTCAGAGAAAGGAAGACTTCTCTCGTGTTCATGGTGAGTTTTAGAGACAATTTAACCTGAACTGTCATTTCCAGCCTGGAAAGGGAATCAAGAACTAAGATTGGCTCCTTACCAGCAGAAGATCAGACCAGAAAGGAAACTGAAGCAGGACAGGCTTGGCATTTCCTCTAGAGTGTAGAGGAGGATCAGAGTCAGTGTGTCTCAGTGAAACCTGTCCTCCAAGTCTTAAGAATGGCCACTGACCTAGCATCCTTTAACTGGAGGATGGAGTTCCATGTTTTCTAAGTATGAGCTAGATTTTTATTAACGAAAAGACCCATTTTATAGCATTTCATGTCAAAGCCCATCAGGGGATGCTCCAATATTACATTTTCCTAATGCTACTATCTAAGATGATAAGCCACAGCAGTCAAATAAATCAAACAGGTAAAACAAGGAACACTAGTAAGTTTAGCACCTAAGTCCCAATGCAGCATATATAAGACCAAAGTAAACTGTCCCATTAAAGAAGCATTATAGTCTTATAATCTTCCCATGGTTTCAATTTAAATTTATATAAAGCATGAACAATTATAAGCAATGGGCAAAGGTATAACATCATAAAAATTTTGATTCTAAAATTTTGATTACCTAGGTGAGTCACAGTCTGGGATCTATAAAACTAAAGCAAACTCTTACCTCTGTCCAATTATCTTGGTGGAAAACCTCCAAATGATATAGGGAAATGACACTCACAACCTGCTAGATGTCCAAAACACCAAGTTCATGTTCTCTAAAATTGAGGAATAAATTCTAGGAACAATGGAGGTTAAGAATAGAAAGTGTTTATTGAGAGAAAGAAAGCTTCTATCTGAGAGGGACAGAAGGGGGCCTAGAAAGTAGGTTGCCCCTAATCTATTTCTTTAAATAAAGTATAGTGCAGGTGGGGAAGCCTCATAACAAGGTGGTCTAATATGAGATATTTGATGTGAAGAAGGTCTAAAAATTGGAACATTATGAGGAGAAGCTCCTTTTTGCTCAGTCAGATACTTTGTGGGTAAGACTGTATATAGATATGGATTTTGCCATTTTCCTTCAAAAATTGTTTATGGATATGACATTCATCAGAAATCCTACTAATACTTTTTGGTGGATCAGAAATAAGTAATTTTCCATGTATTTTAAAAGAATTTACTTTTATTTGCCTATAATTGTACTTAAGATGATAAGTGACTTAATATATTTAATTTTCTTTTGTACAGATGATAGTCAAATTGAGCTGAGCCCTTATGCAATGTCAGTAATGTATGGATATATAATGTAGGCTAGTGTAATCATAAAATAATTATCTATAATATTTATAATGGTCTCCATAAATAAAATCATTTGGTCTCTATCATAAATGTTGTCCTTTTGTATCTTGGCCTACCAAACACAGAAGTAATTTCATTGGTCATATTTGCTTTTTCTCTTCTAATTTTGTTACAAACTAATACTTGTTCCTAAAATTCAAATAATACATTAAAGAAAGTATCAAAAATTCCCTATACTTGCATTCAAACCCTTCCTTAGAAGTTTACCCTGACATTTTTCTATGTATATATTCAATGATACTTTTATATATCATTATCAGAGTCATCAACTTGTTATCTAATCTTTCAGAATTCATATACATTGAAACCAAAATTTATCTTTCCTTTTAAATTTAAAAATATAGGCAGTGAACTTACTAAACTTGGGTATGTTTATTGACTATTATTTCTCCATCTTCTGTTCGTTTTGAATCAAGCAGCACTGTGGAGAGAATGATTACCAGTAAAGTAGTGCAGTAACACTGTTCCTTATGTTCCCAGAACCACATTCCTATCTATCTCCACAAATTTATCTTTGCAATAGGAGTGGATTATTGCCAGGAATGAGTAGTACACAGAACATTGCTGATAAAAAAAGGGCGGGAGGTTTAAAAGTGATTTACAGTGTAGCAAACTAAGAGAAACAATGATTTTTTTTTTACATAAGACACTATGTATATTTAACATAAAATATATTTTTAAGTTTTTGATTCTTGAATTCCTTAACACATTAATAATGCCCTAACACTGACATTGTGGAATATGCTTAAGACTCATGTCAAATTTTTTAAAATTTTAAAATAGAAAAGAACAGAAACAAATTAACAAAGACAAAGATAAAAACAAAACAACACAAAAACTATAAAAACAATACTGAATTTCAAAGCAAGATGATAGGAAATCGACAATGATTATATTATTTATTGTTATCTTCAAAGTAGTTGTTCAGATTGCCAGATATAGCTGTTCAAGAGTGATCAACCAATTGAACATTAATTGTTACTTTCAATAAGCCAATAGAAATTAGTAGTACAATTATATTAGCTCTCAAATATACATATGCATATATATACATATACATATATATACATATATGCTTATATATATATATATTTCCCTTCCTTCTTTCTTCCTTTTCTTCTTTCCATCATCCCAGTTATTCTTTCCTATTAAGCAGTCTCTTTCCCTTTCAGAATATCTATTCTACCTTTCAATATAATTTACTTTTTCAGGTTCTTACACTAGGGAGAAAGTATGGTGTTTACACATGTGGGTCTGATTTATTTCACTTATGAGTATGGTCTCTACTTGTACCCATTCACTTATAAAAGCCTTGAGTTTATCTTTCTTTATAGCTGAATAATTCTCCATTGCATGAAAGTACACATTTTTCTTATCCACTTCTCAGTTGATGGGTGTTTGGTTTGTGTCCAGAGTTTTTCTATGACAAACTGTGCTGCTATGAACGTGGGTGCACATATATTGCTGTGGTATGATGTTTTTAATTCTTCTGGGAAAATACCCAGAAGAGGAATAGCTGGGTTAATTGGGGCTTCTAATCCTAATTTTTTGAGGAATTCCCAGACTGTTTTCCAAAGTGGGTTCACCAGGCTACATTGCCACCAACAGTGGAGAAGAGTTCCTTTTTCCTCACAGCCCCTCAGTATTTGTTGTTGATTGATTTTTTGATGGTAGCCATTCTTACTGGATCAGATGGAATCAGTGTTGTTTTAATTTGAATCTCTCAAATGACCAATGATATTGAACTTCTTTTCGTGTATTTATTTGCCATTTGTATTTCTTTCTCTGAGCAGTGTGCATTCATCGCAGATGCCCATTTTTGGAGTGGGTCTTTGAATTTGGGGGAGGGTCTAAGTTTTTTCAATTCATTATATGTTCTAGATGTAAATCCTTTGTCTGAGGGACAGTTAGCTAAAATGTTTTCCCACTCTGTTGGTTGTCTTTTCACTCTATTGGTTATTTCTTTTGAAGTACAAAAGTTTTTTAATAGGATGAGATCCCAGTTGTTGATTTGTTGAAGTGTTTCTCATGCAGTTTGGATTTTTTTTTCATGAAGACTGTGCCTATTCCTATGTCTTTAAGATCTTGACCTACTTTCTCTTCTGGTAGATTTAGTGTTTCTGCTTTAATATTTAAGTCTTTGATCCATTTTGACTTTAGTTTAGTGCATGGTGATAGACATGGGTCTAGTTTTAGTCTTTGTCATGTAGAAAGACAGTTGTTCCAGCACCACTCATTGAAGAGGCTGTCTTTCTTTCAGTGAACACGTTTGGCCCCTTTTTCAAAGACAAGGTGGCTGAGTGTGTTTGTTTTTATGTCCACATCTAATCTGTTCCACTGGTTTTGAGGTCTATTTTTTTGCCCTTACCATTTTTAATTTCATTGCAATAGCTTTGTAGTATAATTTCAAGTCAGGGATTGTGATGTTTCCTGACTTGTCTTTGTTGCCCAGGATTGCCTTTGCTATTCTAGGTGTTATCTGGTTCCACATGAATTTTAGAAGTACTCTCTTTACTTCTATGTGATATGCTAATGGCATTTTGACTGGGATTGCATTAAATCGGTATAACAATTTTGGAAATGTGGCCATTTTCACTATGTTGGTTCTTCATATCCATGAGCAAGGGATATTTTTCCATTTTCTGATATCCTCTTCAGTCTTCCTTTTCAGAGTACTATAATTTTTAATATATAAATCTTTTACTTCCTTTGTCTGACTGATTCCTAAGTATTGCCTTTTTATGGATGGTATTTTGAAGGGTATGGTTTCCCTAATTTCTCTGTCAATATGTTTGTTGTTTGTCCACAAGAGTGGCATTGAGTTTTGAGTGTTGACTTTGTATCTAGCCATGTAACTGAATTTGGTTATTAACTCTAAGAGTCTTTTGATGGAGTCTTTGAGATCTTCTTTGTAGAGTATCATGCCATTTGCAAATAATGATAATATCACTTCTTCCTTCCCTATTCTTATTCCTTTTATTTCTCTCTATTGTCTAATTGCTCTGGCTAATGTTTCCAGAACTGTGTTGAAAAGGGGTGGTGATAGTGGATATCTTTGTTTTGTTCCTGAATTTTGGTGAAAGCTTTCAGTTTTTGACCATTTAGTATGATGTTGGCTGTAATTTGTCAGAGATGGCTTTTATCAGATTGAGATAAAGACCAACTATTTCTGTTTTCTATAGGGTTTTTATCATGAGTGCTAGACTATCAAAAACTTTATCTGCATATATTGAATGACCATGTGACTTTTTGTCTCTGGCTCTGTTGATATAGTGTATTACTTTTATTGATTTGCATATGTTGAACCATCCCTGCATTCTGGGAATAAATTCCACCTGGTCATGATGTATAATCTTCTTGATGATTTGTTGAATTCTGTTTCCTAGTATCTTATTAAGGAATTTTGCATCTGTGTTCATTAGGGAGATTGGCCTATATTTCTCTTTTTTGGTTGTATCTTTCTCTAGTTTTGGTATCAGGATACTTGCTTCCAGGAAAGAGTGAGGGAGGATTGCTTCCCTTTCAGTCATGTCAGTTTTCGAGAGGGAATTTTTATGTCCAGTGAAGTAAACCTCCCATGTAAAGAAAAATCATCAGCTAGTTGATTAGTATAAATAGACCAGCTGAAATTATGTAGCTTGCATACCATAATCTCTTTATCCAATTCATTACCAATTCCTACATATTTTTCAGATCTGTCATATTTACCTTATCTACTGTTCCATCATCTTCAAAGTTACCATAATTACTGTAGTAGCATTCTCACTATTCATGTTATGCTCCTATAATACATTTTCCATATTGTACTTTGGGAGTAATTTCCAGAATTTAAATTCAATTATGGAGGTATCCTGGTGGGAACCACGTATTTCTACTCTTCAAAAAACCTAATATGGCCTTTCTGTTCTTCATATTTTTGTCTTCCTGCTTCTCTCCTCCAACTATACTGGAAAGCATTGTCCTTGCATTTGCAGTGGGCCTTTAAAAGCACATTCTCATTCCTGCCGTCCTGTAGAACTTGGTTTTCTTCATCTCCTAATTAATTTCTTCTCTTCAGATTTAAACTCAGATTTTTTTTCCTCTCCAGACTGGATGAAGCCCCTTTTCCTAGCCTCCCTTTTTCACCTGCCACTGCTATGTCTTACTGTTTCTTCACTGTCTCTCCCTGAAGACTGGCAGCCCTTTGAGTTCAGGAACTTTGCCCAGCTACCAGCTCATCCTCGCATATGTGAGCTGTGTATTGGAATCATGAAAGAATGTATACAAAATTACAAATGTATAAGACTGTAAATGGATAGGAAATAAGATTATCACAATAAAAGATATTATAATCTGGGACTGGTTATTGGAATTAACTCCCAAGGGAAATCAAGGGCTGAAATTCTGACAAACAATATTTAAGAACTCATTTTTCAGATGAGGTAATGAGGGTTAGAGGGATTAAGAATTTCACAGATGGAGACACAGCCACTGAGTGAGCGAGCCAGAATGGCAATCTAGGTGTGTCTGAGAGCACTAGTATTCCTAAGAGCAGGTCCACTGGTAAAGCCTTTATGTAGACATGTAAGTATGATAGATGTACAGGTTCCATCCTCTCCTGACAATTCACAGGACTGTCGGGCATGTAAAGACTGACATTTCCTGTAGTGAGGAAGCCTGTTGGGCTTCATGGAACGTATCTTTTTCATTTGGTGTTACTCAGGCATGGAATTCACCTGTCCAGTGGTACTACACAGTTCTTGTCCATCCATTTGCCCTTTGTTTGCATTATCTGTCCTCTACACTGATTATAATTGCTTCATTAGATAAACTTTTCCAAAGAAGACACTTGCTGAATACTTCCTTATACCTTTGGTGAGAAAATTCATCCCTGTTCAAGGTGAAGCATGGTCTTTTAAAGTTAATTTTTCATGACCAAGGTCAATTCTCCAAAGAAATAAGAGACTTCATTTAACCTTCTTTCTGTCTCAAGTATACTTATTGCCATGAAATTATGTCCTGTTCTGTCCACAATTCTAGGCTACCAAATTGCTTGTGATAAGGGCTACTAAACCTGAAACACCAGTAAAAATTGGAATACTGCTACTATTTTTTATGAGAAAAAGGAGACATTTGGTTAAACTCAGTCCAATTATCAGTGATAAAAAGTACTAGTGTCACCTTCAATAATTACTGAAGAACAAGACTTAACTATAAATAACAGTACATCTATTTTATATTTTAACTTATTTCATTTAAAAATTAATTCCTGCTTTACAGTTCTCTGTACTAAAGAAATTTGCCAAGTCATTTCTTTAGAATGGAATATAACTCTTGCAGGAAATGTATATACTATGCTTCTCTAAATTTCTCATGAGTTTAAATATATGGATTTTATGTCTGTGTAAAGAATTTTACCATGCCCTGTTCTTATATACCATATATATTTATATCTATATCAATATAAGTATATTGGGAAAAACCTGTGTATATATAGAAGCTGACAGAAGTTATCTTTAAGGATTTTAGGCTAACTCTGACTATATATTTCCGAAAGCCCCACAACTATATTACGTTGAGGTTGTAATAATTCAGCATAATATATGTAATTCTCATTTGAATAAAAGGTTTTATGTGTTTCATTAAAATCTTCAAAGTTCACACAAAAGAATGGGAGGAGGCTAGTCTAAATGCAACTTGTTTTCTAAATTCACTGCAAAAGCATCAATAAAATTTTCAAAGTGACCAGATACATGTAGTTATTGAAGAAATGCACATTATGGGCAGGAGGGGACTAAACATTGTTTCTGCTCTCATAAAGTATGTGCTGAGATGAATAGCCAGTTATACACACATACATCCCAGGGAAAGGTGCTAATAGCAACAGAGTTTGGGGCAGGTACTTCCGGGACATGTACTTACACATTTTAAGGGCCTCAGCCTGGGCCTCCTAGAGGAGATGACATCTAGGTTGAGACTTTTGTGTCTAACAGTTCTATATAATGAAGAAATTGGCAGAGGGAGGCTGTGTGACCCTTTGTTAGGTGAAAAAAGAATCTGCGTTTGTTAAGTAATGAGTAGTCTTTTTATGGCAGCATTTCCCACTGCAGATAGAAAAGAAGAGGATGATATTTCCTTTTCTGGTTCTAGTGTGCTTTAGTCTGATTTCCTTGTATTTTATTTTAGCTGCATTTTTCTAAGGATCCATTTAGAGTCACAAGATAATTAGCAACTGAACTTGAAAAAGACATTTTAAAAAGTACATCTGAAGGCTGTGGTATGCATAAGGGCTTCACCGGTGTAAGAGCAGTAAGGCAGCCCAGCTTTGTCTGAGTGGCCTTGAGCACAGCCACTTCTGTGAGAATCCGCCTTCTACGGAAAAGGCTGGCACTTTCCTCCCCACTTGTTCAGGGTGACCCTCTGAAACTAGAATGATCATGCTTCATTTTTGGTAGAATTGTAGTCTAATGCATATATATTTGGTACCAGGAATCGAACTCAGGACCCTGCACTTTCCAGGCAGGCACTGTGCCACTGAGCTATATTCCCAGCCCATGTAGTCTAATATTGACTGCAGATGCATTTTAAAAACTCAGAAAACTTCCTTGAAAATCTAGATTTCTATTATTACATTGCCTAAGTACAGAAGAGCACCTATTTACTCTGTTTGTTATAGTCCCTATATTCCAGCTTCCTGTCCTGTCAACTTCACACCTTTAGTTTCTTGCCAGATCTGTGTAGGTGCTGAGACTGATAACTCCTAATGGACAGTGTGGCTGATTTTGCCAGGTGTTGACAGATCTTTACCTTGGTTAGGTCAATGAGATTTCCTCCTCTGGGCATTTTGGCATTGTATGTTCTGTGTGAGAACAGTACTTGGTTAAAAATTAAGCAGCAAAGATACAAATATTTGGTTATGTTGATGCCAAAACAGAGAAGATACATCTAAATGTAGAGGTAATAGAGTAAAAGTTCCAGAAGATAGAAAAGATGCAAAGACCATCACCTAGACAGTGAATACATCAACCCTGGATCTGAGTGTCTGCCCACATCCTAGCTCTGGCTCCTCACAAGGCCCATTTGTATCTCCTGTCCTACATGCTGTGGGAAACTTCTAGAATTCCCCTTCTATTTGTGCTCCAGAGGGTTTTTGTTTCTTGCGGCTGAATGAATCTTACTTAAGAGGCTTACATGTGGTTGTGGGGATATTTTTGTTTGAAAAGGGAAATAGAGCTTTAGGCTCCAATAAATATTCATGAATATTCTCATTGAATTAGATCAAAATCTTATAATCATTGATAGAGTATTCTTGTTGACTCTTACAAACCTCTGGACAGTTCTGGTTGTATTAGCAGAACAAAATCTTATTTGTCATCATTGTATAGAGTTTTGACTATTAGCAATCTCTGGGCCCATGCTTTCCTTATTCTTGAATTGATATATTGAGATTCTGCTGTGAAGATCTGGCTGAAAATAAACTAGAAAGTTATCATCTTCATCTTGGGGTTAAAAAATATTTTCTATTTATAAAACAATATGCTTGGACATAATTAATAAAACACCCATGAAAAACCATTCAACTATAACTATAGAACTATACAACTAGTACATGGCCATCTCCACCTTCCTTCCCAGTCCCATGTCCTGTCTTTTGATTCCAACAGAAACCACTGCACTGAATGAATGGGTGCCATGCCTGAATTTCCCATTCATCTTTCTTGCTTTTCTTTTCTCATTTTACAATAATTTTGCCACACGTATAAATATATATCCCTAAACAAAGTAAATTTCACTTGTTGAGTTTTATCAAAATGGTTTTGAATGTCACTATTTCCCAACCCCTTGGTATATTTTGAATTTGCTATAAATGTTCATGCCTCATCTTTAAACTGGTGCCTCTGTGTACACTTCACACCCAGAACTAAAGGGCTCAGTATGTTAGACTTAAACCACTCACTGAGTCACACCACTTGGAAAGTATTCCTTTTTATAATACTTATGCTATTTTCATATGGCTGTTTACTTCTAAGATATTAGCCCTGTAGTTGCATGTCGTTGTAGTTCATTCCTTTTTATTGCTAACATTCCTATGTGAATGGATAAGCATTTTCACCCTATTTAGACCTCCTCTTTGCTTTTTATTTGTACTAGCAATCATGTCAACCTACCATGACTTATCAACAAGACTTGATTTAATGTTCTTATAGAATTCAAAGAGGTGATACTAATTTTGGTTAAAAAAAATCCTGTTTAGTTTTAGATTGAACTTGGAGTACTTGGCTACAAGAGATAGAATTTTTGACCAGTCAAGAAGATAGAACTTTCCTATTTAGTTAGATTATTAGGACAAATCTGTTATGGATAGTGTTTGCCCAGAGTATTGTTATAAAGGTATTCTGCGTTCATGTCAAGACTCTGTGGGTAAGACTTCAGTGATCAGCTGTTGATATTTGCCCTAGAAGTACATATTGAGTGTCAGGGCACACTTGCTATACATGTGCTTTCCCTAATCCAGTGTCTCCACCGGCCTTTTTTGCTACTATTATCTTCAAACCACTTGGAGCTTCTGGATATTGTAAGGTGTGTAGCTAATCCTTTTGGTAAGTTCATAGTAAAGATTAAAATGTAGAAGAACATCATGTAGTTGTGTTATTTTTTCCCTGGTAGTTTAATTATGGTTTCTAGTTACCATTACCATGTTTTATACTTTTTCTTACTGATATTCAAAAATGCTCTTCCTTCAGTAAGCCATATTTTGCTGTGATTATTAAGCATCAAACTATAATATAGATAAAATATCCTTTGTTATTCTCAACTTTAGAAATTGGAAGTTAGCTTTGCATAGATAGATTCTGTTCACTAATTTGAAACAACTAGAGTAGGAAAGCCTCTTTAAATTCTCCTGAGCCTATTAAATATGATTTTTAAAATAACATCTTTTTTCTTATTCTTCATTTGTGAATGTTTGGTCAGAACATGGTTGTAAAAAGCTTCAAGTCCCAATTGAATAATGTGTTCTTTAAAGTAGCTGCCTTGGGGCTGGGGATATAGCTCAGTGGAATAAGCACCTGCCTAGCAGGCGCAGGGTCCTGAGTTCAATCCCCAGTACTGCCAAAAAAAAAAAAAATAAATAAATAAATAAAGTAGCTGCCAAGTGTTAATACCCCTGATATATATTCATGCATATGATAGTGTATAAATAACCCGAAGAAGCATAGCAAAGGTCAATCAGTTGTGTATAAGTCAGAATGCTTTCCATCTGGATTGATGTCATTTTAGCAAATGACATCATGTGTCCTTTGGAGTCTATTGTGAAATGTGGATTGAATCATTATAGTTTCACTTCTTCTCTAGAATACCAGGATGGCAGTCATGAGGTTCAATAAATAAATGTACTGGACATTGTGGGAGCAGATTTATGTAACTAGGGTCCAGTGATAAATAATTGTCACTCATCAGAAAGCCTTTGGGCCCCATCAACCAATTTATACTTACTTTTCTTGGTTGGTTTTTGTGGCTGTTTTTGTTACATTGAACTTGAAGGCAAAAGAGCTGGAATTGAGCCAAATGGTCCTTATATAACAGCAATGGATATTTTCTCATGAAATTGCCAGCAAGGAATCAATAGCAATGGATTTGCCGCCCTTGAGACTTGTCTAACTTCAGTGTTGCTCTTCTGGACAGGGCTACTCTAAGTCTGGTTTATAATTTTTACATTGATCCAATAGAGAATGGCCATACCAGGTTGTCAGACCCTAGGATGGGATATTGTAGGAGATGGGAAGGGATATTGGCATATTCCAGTTTGCACAACAGGAGCTGAATTTAGCTTACAGATCAGGTAATAAAAGGAGCTGCCATGTTCACTCACTTCCAGTTATTCAAGGCTTCAGGAAGGAAATACTACTTGATAGAATTTGATGTGTGATTTCCCCCACCCTTCAGAATATTTTAGAAATGTTAAAAAGCTTTTGACTTTTTATTTTAAAGAACATGAAATAGCTTGGAATGAAGAAGTACTTTCAGTCAAAATTTCTGCGACTTTTTTAGGCATTCATGGTTGGAGTATGAGTTTGGCTCCGAGTCTTTGAGAGGAAGAGGGCTTGGATACACTCAGCAAAGAGGAAGGGAAATGGTCCTGCTTTTAGTAACCTGATAATACAGTGGGAAGGCAGACATTGCAAGAGGTCACCACAGTATCAGATGATGGGTGCTGTGATAAGAGATACGTGTAAGCCCAAACAGTGTTGATGTTCATGGCACTTATGGATGCTGCATTTTCCTTGACTTGTTTATCTGGGTTGTGAGTACATCTGACTAGCATGCTTGCCCTTGTTCTTATTCTCAGGGGTAGAAGTGTGACCTTGCAGCTTTCAAGATGGCTCCTGTAGGGAAGTCACAATTTTATCCTTACTCTCTTTGGGATTTTTTTTTTTTTTTTTTTTTGGCTAAGCTTGAGAACTAAACTTACATGAGAAAGATTAATAGGAGAAAAGCATACAAATGTATGTAGTGTAAATTATATGTGAGTGGGATCCTGTGTTAAGAAATGAAGAACCAAAGAGGTAGCAGAGTCTTGATGATTTTACATTTGGTTGAATGGAGAAGCAGTTGTGAAAAAGTAACTGAATTATGTGAGAAAACTATAGGATAGAAATTGTTTTAGCGAGGTCTGTTTGTACAGAATTCTCCTGTTCTCACTTTTCTATTCTTGGTGATAAGAATGGTGCTTTCCTTCTGATATGGAGCGGATATCTTTCAAGAGGAGAGTCAGCAGGTCCTTCTTGCATCTGCTGTTTTCTTGAGTCCCTTTAGCTCAAAATTAAACTTCACAGAAGTGGCATATTCTGCTCCCCTTAATTGCCCCGGAATAGTACTGTTTATTCTGTACAGTACCGAAAGCCTTGAGTCCATTTTAGCAAAGCCCCATAGATTCTTATGGATTATTCTTTAGTTGTGTCTACCTGCACATTAAAGCAAATGGTTAAAGGTGAATAAATAGGTCAGGTTGCGGTCGTTATCTGTGGTGTCTGACAGTTAATTTCACTGTTTCTTTGTTCTTTCACCCACTTTCATGGTTGCCTGGGAGTTAAATCTGTGGTCATGGATCAGCCAACTGATTTGTGTGATAAAGATATATTAAAAACTGGATTTTTTTCAGTTCTGTTTAAACAGACCTCTCTTCTTATTTAAGCTAAAGAACCCTATCATAGCTGAAAGTGGTTGTTAATGGAGAACAAGGTCCATCTCTCATGGTTTTTTGCTGTATTTAATTTATCCAAATTATACACTTCCTTAACCATATTCTAATGCTCATGCATATGATAGAATGAGAAAAGTCATTAGTAGTCAAGAAACCTGCCTTTAGGCCTTGTTTCATCACTGAGAGGATGGATTATGTCAGGTAACATGTTTGACTTCTCTGGAATATACTCTTTACTCAGAGGTTTCAGTTCATCTTAGTCACAGCTTTTTACTGTGTGGGTCCTCAGTCCTTATGCAATATCCAGCACTGTAGGAAATTTTCCCAGAGCAGAGCAATAATAATATTAATAGCAATAAATAGTACATGTTGAAGGAAATGAAGGTAATGATAGTACTAAGCAATTCTAAGAATTCTACTTCTGGCATCTTTTCTTTGCCTATGCTCTTATTTTTCTTTTGATGAGGTGAGTCTGACTCACAGTGTACAGAAATCCCTGTAACGTAATAAAGCTTCCTTTGCATGTATCAGTATTTCTTCTTATGACAAAGCAATGCATATTTATGATAAAATATAAAGATATGCCTATGCATAGAAACAGAGCCTCCTGTGCTATGTCTAGCTGCAAATTCATCCAATGGTGACTTTCTCCAAACCTTTGGAAGAACGTCTGGAGCTGATGTTTGGTGTAGCGCTTCCACTTCTCTTAATGTTCTATCTTCTTTGTCTTCAAAATATAGTGAAGCTCTTACCTGTGCAGGCGTCGTGTAGGTTAGGAAGGTAAAGGATAAACAAAAGAAGGGATCTGCTAGGTGATTCTGCTCCTTTTAATCAAGACCAAAGTAGACCTGCAGCAGCAGACTCATTTTATAGAGCCACCGCCAGTTTCACAGAGTGCTGGAGAGAGAGGGTGTGGTGGAAGCTGAGTGCGCCTATTAATGTGAGTCAGATCTTTGTTCTTACTCAGATGTTACCCTTGTCAGTGGGTATAACTCTGTACTGCCTGTTTTTTGATGTGAATTTCCTCCTTATTAATAACACAAATCTTTATTCATATTCTTAGTATTCTACTATATGATTTTAATTATTTGCCTAATATTCCACTTATGACTATTCCATAATTAATATAAACGGTCTTCTTATGTTTGGCCTTTAGGATTTCCCAGTCTTACTGTAATAATGTGGTAATGAATTTCTCTCTCTCTCTCTCTATATATATTTTTTTCTGAACTCTTTTGACTGTTTTCCTTTCATTTAGATTCTGATTTTTAATAAATAAGCAAATAACAGTAACATAAATGAATAAGCAGGTATTTAGGTACCTTTTCAAATAGTCTGAGAAGAAGAGTTTTTCAATAGTTCAGATAGCTTGGGTTTTATCTGTGAAATGCAACATATGATATTGATTTTCTAAAATTGGAAAAGCAATTGATAAATTCAGAGACAGGACTGGGAGAAGTTTTTTGATAGAATCATTTAAAAAACTATCCATTTTTTGATAGAATCAACTGAATCAACTTAGTGAAAATGGAGTAATGTCTTTGGGGGTTTGTTATAGGGACCTAAAGTTTGCAGATATGCTCATTTTTAGGATCCCTTCTGCCTGGAAATAAGAGTTCCACTTGGCATTGTGTTTCCTCTTGTCCAGATGTGGCTATCTGGACGCGGGAGGGGAGCTTTTCTCACAGCTCGTGTGTCAGAATGTATTTCAGGCATTTCTGAGTTGAAAGCCTGGCATCCATGTCAGCAGAGGTTGTTGGAAAGTTTGTCTTCCAAGGGAATGGAAGGGGAAATGCTGACACGCTACCCCCGATCTTAAATCCACCACTGGCATAGTGTTTGGGGAGGGGATTAATTATCTCTTCCTTTGCTTGAGAACTAACTGTGAGTCTGAAAGGCCAAGCTTAGGGCAGACAGTTCTGGAACTTGCTGAGTACGTTACCTTTTATAATAGGGTTGTAAATGTCGACACTTTTTTCTCATGTATGCAAGGAATCCTAATTGAGGAGCTGGCCCATGCACTTCAGCAACATCTAACTACATGTTTCCTTTAATAATGTCGCAAAATTAGGTTAATTTTTATGGTGAATGTTTTACGGCTGCTTTTTGTTATGTGCCAGACAAATTGAGGCTGATGGAAGCTGATGGGTGGTGAAGATAAAAGAGCAGAACTGACCTTTTGCTCAATCGTTCATCATGGCACTTCATCTATAAGTGGCTTTCCAGCTGCAGCTCAGATTTGCTAATCGCTAGATTTGACTTTCGATTCTGCAGGGGCTGATTTTCTCATTATGGATTACCTTTACTTTTTTAAATTTGATTATTTTTATCATAGCTTTTTCATTATCAATGAATTCCTCCACCAGAGGGGGCTTGTGGACAGAGAGAGGTGAAGGGAATTGATTCCACAGTTTGCTCTTCTTCATTGACTTGTTTTCCTTGGTGCGTGAGATGGACTTCAAGTACTCTGTCACATACTCTTGTCTGAGTCTTCTTGTTCCATAGTAGTAACTAAAAGAGTTAGCTAGACTAAAAGAGTTAACTAGTTAACAGATTAAAAGAGTTAACTAGTTTTAATGGTGTAGCAGCTAGGTACATTTTGGTTTTTGTGTTCATCCAAGTTCCATCAAGGGAAACTACAGGAGAAAACAAGGATAGCTTAGTACATGGTACGTGGCAAAAGGTAAGAGTGCATTCAGTCTTCCCCCTGAGGCAAGCCACTGTGAAGAGTACTCAAAAATGGAAACTAGAAACTATTCGACCCAGCTATTCCCTTTCTATGTGCTTTCCTGAAAGAGTATGATCATCCTGTTACAGTGATACATGTATATCTAACGTGTACAGCAGCACAAGTCATAATAGCTCAGTCTTGGAAGTGGGCTCTATGTCCATCAACAGTAGATAAAGAACACATGGTTTTTATATAATATGGAGTGCTGTGCTGCCACAAAGAAAGATAAACTCGAGTCATTTTTAGGAAAATGGATGGACATAATGAACGTAATGTTAAATGAAATAAATCACACAAATAAGCTTAAATGTTGTATGGTTTCTCTTATATGAGAAAGTCAAAGTACAAATAAAGAGAAAAATAAAAGAGAGGAAATAATAGGAAATAGGGAGGTAGCTATTTCTAAAAGAGGAAAGGAGTCAAGAGGTGGAGGGATTGGGGGACAGGAGAGGGAAAGGAGATGAGAAGAGGAAATCAAATGTGATACGTACATGTGCCAACTCCACGTGAAACTCATTATGTACTTCAAACATATCCAAAAAAATAAAATACAATAAAATAATGATTCTGTCTCCTGTGTGATTGCAGTAAAGGGGATGGAAGTTGGAAGCATTAAGAGAGAGAAACTAACAAAAGTGTTTTATTATTTTATTCTTAACCAGATAAAGTACCAAGCAGACTGGTCCGTGGCTGGAGTTGGGACTCTTCAGTTGGGTGAGTGTTGCTGACCTCTAACTGGCATCGTTTATTGGGTGGCTGTTGGAGAGGGGTGCCGTCGCTTGTAACTACAGCCAGGCTTCTGAGAGCCTGAGCACAGGACCATTCTGGATGTCCGTGTGAGGGTATGTCTGCCTCTGAGGGGGCTGGCTCGCAATGTCTTATTACCTTGTTAGGGCAAAAATTGTAGGCTTGCAGTCTAGCTGATTAGGATACTTTTGCTTCATTTCAGATACCAAAGAACAAAATTCCTCATATTCATTTATACACATAACACACGCACATACACACAAACATGACTTCTACACAAGGATAAAATATTTCAGTGGAAATGTTCAGAAGCTACATTATTCTTTCTTTGTTAGAGATAGAAAGTCAATCTTTGGGGGAAGGAACACTTAGGTCTCAGAAAGATAGGAATAGTAGTACTTTACAAATGCCATGTGCTTCTTATAAAAAGGAGGAATTCAAGCATGGCAATATTTTAGAGTTTTGAAGATTTTTTTAAAAGTATCTTTCATAAGTATGGTACAGAATTTGGTCAGGGAGTAGGCTGAAATGAATTAAAATCAATTTTTGCAGTACTTATGAAAATGTGGATGTTACTGTGTGATTTTTCTCATTTTTCTGCTACAGAACTACAAACTCATGTAGACCCACACCTACCCTTTCCCCTCTTCCTCAAGACTCAGAAAGTAAGACTTTTCTATATCTTTAACTCCTCTCTACCTAATTCTTTCTCCTCTCATGCTTTGTACCTTTGAATTTGGTAAACACTAGCCACTTGCAACTTTTTACATATAATTAATGGACATTGAACAGAGCAAAAAGTTTAGTTCCTCAGACACACTGGACTCACTTCAAAGGCTCTGTTGGCACATGTGGCTATTGGTTATCTTTTGGGGTGGTGTACACACATTTTTGTCATCATGGAAAGTTCTGTACAGCAACGTGACTTGATACACTTGGCTATCCCTGTGGAGACTTCACTCAACTTTCCCATGAGGGCTATATTCTCCTTCTTGTTTGACAGTACTTATGCTATGATTTTTCACTGTCATTGTCTCTTTTATAGAGCTTCTTTTCATTTTATTCACAGAGGAGCCTTTAAAGTACACGGCATCAAACTATCATGTAGCCAACTTGGTCTTTTATCTTCTAGCTCACTGTCTTTATGTCTCTCTCCCTCCTGTCAGCATTCTTGGTATAAACCTCTATAGAGAATATACATAGTTTGCCTCTTGGTTAAGAATCTTGAGTTTCTTTTTTGCAAATTTCTTTTTATCTTATTGTTATAACCTGAACTATTGGTTTGCCATCCTGGAAGTACCACTCTCTTAGGGGCATTTTCAAATGTAAGGAGTGCCACTGGCATTTAGCAGGCAGATACTAATGATGCTAAATGTCATTCATCATGTGAAACTATACAGTGAAGAATTATTTCTACCCAAATATCAATATTGCTTTTGTTAAGAAACATCTTTTTATCTTCAAAATGCATTTCAAAGCATCCCTTTCTCTGATCACCACTTCCTAACTTTCCAGGGAAGCTCTCTCACAGGACATTAGCATCTCTTCTCTAATGGCAGTTCTTTGATCCCTTGGAGTTTCTAGTCAGTTGGCACCTACTGCTTTTCTATGCTACCCTTCATCCCCCTCACGCCCGTGCTTTCTCCCTACCTATGCTTAGATGCTGTGTTTAATCTCTCTTCACATGCACATTCAACTCTGTTGCTCTCTTCTCTCCATCATCCTCCTCTGGCAAAGCTCTGATACGCTCTCCGTTCTCTGACTGCTTTGGGCCCAAGTGTAGAAGGGTAGAAAAGAGTACAAAACTATGCTGACTGCCTGACTTTCTATCCACAAGTTTCATGTTGATACTCTGCTCCATTTCATAGTCCTACATCGTTTAGCTAATATTTCTACTCTTCGAGACAGCTATTTTATATCCTCACTTTTACCCTAGCCTTGAAACACCACCCACAATTCTTCTACATAGCTGCTGCCTTTACTTACATTTCACTGGGGAAATAGAAAGAACCGGAGGAAAGTCCTTCATTTCCTACAGCGAATCGACACCTACTTGTGTCAGTACTTGAGATTCTCATCTCCCTTTCTAGTCTTTTTCCTAGACGTGTCTTTGTGTCCTGTTGCACTGAGAGTTCTGCTTCCAGGTTATCTCCTGAGAGAATCTGTCTCTCCCATGCTAACCACCATAGCTGTTCTCTTCCCATGTCAGTCTTTATCTCCTTACCATGCTTCATTTTCCTGCACAGGCTTTTCACTCCCTGGTACCATACTATAAATTCCTGTTAATCTGTTTACTACCTCCATTTAGCTTCCACTCGGGTAGGGCTTTTGCCTGTTTTATTTGTTTCTCTACCTTTGGCACCTAGAACAGTGTTTAGCACTCACTACTTATTGTTTAAACATTTACCACTTTTGATTAATGCAAAGAGTGTTGACTACTAAGGCAAAGGTTCTTTTAATCTGGCATGCCTTTACTGATGATGAGATTGAATTCTGTCACCACTTTTCTGTATTTGAAAGACTGGAAAATCTGTTGTAAAATATTCCATAATATCACTTGATATAAACACATAATTTACATATTAATTCTGCCTTTGTTCTTTTCTCATTACCCTTAACAATTAAAATAGACCATTACTTTACCACACTGTGAGGTTTTATGATGTCATATCAAAGTCCTCATTAATTAAACAACTTAATAAATTAAAACCTTATCCCATGACAATATCTTTCAATTTCAAATTATCTCCACTAAAAAGCACAGTAGCAGACATGGGACAAGTTTAGCATTAGGACATGCCAACCTAACAGTCAGATGTACTTACTGACATATTGAAAGTTAAAAGCTGTCACTTTATGTGATTATTTGGTGCCAGTGACACTAAGAACAGAATAGTTAATGGGAAAAAAGATATACTCATGCACTGCTACTGGAAAGTACAGCTCAATTATCAAGTTGTCATTGAGATTCTTCAGAACATTAATTGGAATTAAATCACAAAAATTAAAGAAACATTCTCATAATGTTTGGAGTGATGATTGTATATTGGATTTCAGTTTGGGATACCCTGAACTGCAAGACAAAGTTCTAACTTCAGGGCAAAGTTTCTTAACTTCAAGTATGAGGCCTTCAGATACCTGAGATGTGAACTGGAGTGGTACGGTGGTAAGATTAAGGCAGGTAGAAAAAAAATGTGTGTGCAGTTGTCCAGGTGAGAGTTGATGAGGCACTGGGGTATGGAAGAAGAAATGTGGAAGAAAAAGAGATAGAATGAGTGCTGTTTCAGATAGGGATGAACATAGTAATGAGGTAAAAGGCATGGGTGCCACCAGAGGAACATGCCAAATGTGTTTCCTTATTTTCACATTATAAATAAAGAAATAGAGTAGTGGAGTGGCACCCTATTTGGGTTTTTTTTTGTGTGTTATCCATATAAGGATTTGCTATCTTACAGATTTAGGAGAATAAAATTTACTACTGTGTCTAAAGTACCTATTTAGGGAATAGCTAAATTATGAACCCATGCTAGATACAGCAATGCATGTCATTCACAGTGTGGCTAACTTGATACCTTAAGAAGCCATTGTGTCTAACTTTTGAGACACTATAATTTATTGATGCTTGAAATTAATGTTACAAATACTCATAATCACAGCAGATATGAAAACAAATAACCTTATCTGTCAATAAATAAAGATTATTAAGTTTTATGAGGGTTGCCAAATTCTGTGTGAGATTTTTACAAGGGGTACTTCTACTGAAGATAATGTCTAGGGAAGAATGAAGAAAACAATGGTAAGGATTGAAAATATACCATGAAAATACCATTCAGAAGAAAGCTGTGAGGCTCTATTAGTGTCAGATATACTTTAAAACAACAAGTATTATTACAGATAAAGAGAATTACCATTTAATAATGCAAGAGTAATTCACCAGATAAATTTATTAGTCCTGAATCTATATTACTTATTAGCCCCCTTTCAAAAATATATAAATTGAAAGTGGTCAAAATCCCAAAAGCTATGAAGAACATACATAAATTGAATGTTAAACATTTTTTTTCTCACAGACACTGATGAATTGAACTCACTAAAAATATTAGAAAAGATGAAGACTTAACAACACAAATAATTAGCTTGGTCAAATGGACACATAGAATTTTGAACTCCAGTAACAGAATATGCATTTAAAACTGCAAAATATAGTATTTTCTACAGATTTTTCTTAGAGGAACAAAAAAATAGGTCAGAAACTGATAGATATCAAAACTCTGTATTTTGGAAAGTCAAAATCATATATCTAAATTGTTCTTGAATCAAAGAAAAGTGAATGCAGAGATCAGTAAATACTTTTTAATTCTTTTGTGATACAGTTAAATACATATATAGTGGGAAATTTAAAGATTCATAAACACATATACTAGAAAGGAAGTAAGACTTGTGATTAACTAGGTAACCATTCAACCACGACGTCATAAAGAGAATAGCAGAGTAAATACAATCTTTCTCAAATGGGAAGAGGAGCAAGAGATGGGGTGGGATGAAAAAAGTAATTAAAATGTATTATGTATATGTACCAACTCTCCGTGAAAATGTAAGCATTATGTATTGAGAACATGCATTAATAAAAATTACAAGGAAAGAATTATGCAAAATAATTTAAAAATTAAATAGAATACAAAAGAATTGTAAGGAAGATCCACAGAGTAAGAAATGATTCTTTGAAAGACTGAAAGAAAGCCATTAACACTTGAAGATCATGGTCTTAGTTACTTTTCTCATTGCTAAGACAAAATAGCTGACACTCAAAGTTAAAGGAAGAAAGGCTTATTTGGCTTACAATTCATAGGGGTTTCAGTCCACAGTTGGCTGACTCCAAGACAAATGACATGGTAGAGGTTCATTGCAGAGGAGAAACAGACCACAGCAAGCAGGCAACCAAGAACACATTAGTCCTCTTTCTGTGCCTTATGTTTTATGCACACTACCTCCCCCAGTGCAGGTGTAACACTGATATCCTAAATGCCAGAACTATGTCAATCAGTGGGCTGATTTAGTAATCATACATCCTTGATCCCAGCACACATATTCTAGAACCAGAGACCTCTGAAAAACACCCACCATGACTTCATGGAGGGACAGCTAGAGACAAGCAATAATATTCCAGCCCAGTCCCTTCAAAGATTCATAGGCATCTGTTTATGCAAAAGGCCTTTAGTCCATCTTTAAGCGTTGCCAAAGTCTTAACACTGTCAGAACTGTTGAAAAGTCCAAGTCCAAAGTCTTTGAGATTTAAGTTGAAATGTTAGCTGCAAGCCCCTGTACAAATTAGAAGAAAGGCAAACATTTCCAACATTCAATGGCACAAGACAGACATTTCCATTCCAAAAGGAACAAATAGGAGGATAGAAGGGAGTGGGATGAAAGTAAGTCCAAAATCCAGAGAGTCAAACATTACATCCTGTAGTTCCATGTTTACATTGGAGATAATCTGGCAAAATATGAGCTCTGTCCTTGACTAGCTCCAGCCTTATTGCACTGCTGGTCATTATAGCTCCCATGACACTGCTTTTGGGCTATAACTGCTCCCTTACAGTTTTCCTCAGACAATCCACATTCTTGGCTTCTCTAAACTTCTGGTGTCTCCACTGCACCTTTTGGCTTCACATAAGTTCACACACTGTCCTCTCAAGGGCACATTGCTTGGCTTGCAAGGCCTTCTAAAATATGGGTGGAAACCTTCCTGACCCCACAACTCTTGCATTCTGCACGCACCTAAAATTAGCATCACATGGATGCCAAGATATGCTGCCAGCTGGAGCGGTAGATGGCTTTCTTTTCTCTTGGCTGTTGGGATTCAGTACCTGGACTGCTGAGCACTCTATCCATTACAAAGGAACGAATTCTCTAGCCCACCAGCATTCTGGGATATGTTGCTCTAGGGCTTTCTTTTCAAAGCAAAGTCTTTCACTTTTGTAATTTTGAGTCTATAGAGGCTGAGGTCCTGCTGGTTCTTGTGTTGTCCATTGGCCATCTCTTCTGTTGTCTTCTGAAGTACTTTGCTTTTTCTTGCTAATCTTTTCAGTGACCAATTTTTCCTCTGAGCCATCTTTGCATGCTGGCTGGACCTTTACTGGAACTTCCTTTCTGGCCAAATTCACAACAATTTGGATCATTTTGTTGGGTTCTTTGCACTTGATTCTCAACATAAATCTGGCTGAAAACCCCCAACAGTAGCCATCCCACCACCTCAATATTAGACTGCCTTGAAATTGCTTCTGCAAGATTAATTAGTCCACCACTCCTAATCTCAGTCTTGGTCAAAGTCTGTAGACATCAGTAAAATGCAGACAAACTTTCCACCAATCCATAACACACATTGTCTGGTATCCTGCAGCCAATGCTGTCCTTGTCAGCAAAATCCTCCTGAGCCTGGTCTTTACCGGAAGCATTTCTATCAGCCATCAGGTCATCTGAGTTCTGATAAGAGTCTCCCATCAAGTACAGTGTAAAGCTTTACAGGGCTGCTCTTGCAGCTGGCATCTCTGAACCTTTCCAAACTCTTGCCACAAGCCAATTCCAAAGACTCCAGGTGACATGGTCAGGTTTAGTCACAGCAATGATCCCACTTCTTTGATACCAACTTCTAGCCTAGTTACTATTCTGATTGCTGAGACAAAATATCTGATACTCAAAGTTAAAGGAGGAAAGTGTTACTTAACTCACAGTTTGTAGAGGTTTCACTCCATAGTCAGCTGACTCCAAGGCAAGTAGCATGGTAGAGGGTATTGCAGAGGAGAAATAGTCCACAGCAAGTAGGCAGCCAAGAACACATTAACTCTCTTTCTGTCACTCATATTGTATGCAGGCTACCTGCTCTAGGGTGGATGCAGCACTCACCCTTAATTCTAGTGAGAACTATGACAAACCAATTGGTGATTTAGTAATCACATACTCTTGATCCCAGTATCACACAGTCTAGGTCCAAATACCTTTGAAAAGCTCCATGACTGCATGAGGCTTTGGGAGGACATCTAGACACAAACCATAACAAACATGTTCATCCTGAGAGAGGGAGAAAAAGAGAGACAAAGGAGAGGAAAAGAACACAAATAATATTAGAACTGAAAAGGGAGGCCTAAGTATAGATACAATAGAGAGTAAAAATTCAAAAGAATATACTGTGAATAACTTCTTTGTGACATTACACTTGAAAGCATTCATCTAGTAAATATGCACTTGATATGTACATTGTAAGGTTGTGTCACAAATAGAAGTTGAGCCACATGATGCATAAATTGATTCTGGCTTTCTGGTATGGAAATTGATTCATTTATTCAACAAACATTTATTAATACCTAATGCATATGGGGAATTGTACTGGTGCTAGCATTTTCTTGAATGAGAATAATACTAAACACATCATTACAAACAAAAGCATGTGCAGTTGTGCATGACAGATAGGCAGAATGATAATGTTTAACAAGGTACCTAATCTTAACAGGACAAAGGGCAGATTAGCAAAGGTTACTTGAAGAAATAACATTTAAACTATGATCTAAATGAGTAAGAAAAACCCAGGCAGGAGATGATACAGGCTCCACATA
The DNA here is from genome assembly GCA_004027595.1 of Dinomys branickii. Classification (NCBI taxonomy): domain Eukaryota; kingdom Metazoa; phylum Chordata; class Mammalia; order Rodentia; family Dinomyidae; genus Dinomys; species Dinomys branickii. The sequence continues at coordinate 146,803 of PVLD010002016.1, forward strand.
CAGGGTAAAAGGACAGAGTAAAAGGACAACTATATATCCAAGCAGTGTGATATGAAGGACCAATAGAGGATCACTAGGTGGAAAATGGAAATGTGTGTAATATAGTTTTAGTGGTTGCCATAGAATAAGATAAGACTTTCTACAAGTGAAACCTGTGAAGTTCACAAACCTCTCTGCAGCACAAACATGTTTTTCCTTGTAATATCTTCATGTAAATGCTTAAGATCGTAGTCTATAGAGAAAATGCAAGAACATGAATGGAAAGTAAATAAACTGACTTCATTTTGTGTAGTGATTGTTTCTAGGGAAGAGAGTGCACAAAATATCTCTCAAGCCATCCCATGGCAATTGTTGGTCTTTTCCTGAAAATAATGAGAAAGTTAGCCACAATCATGAATTTGCTAGTTTCTTTAAGTATCATCTTGAACTAGAATGGAGGTCTTAATTATAAAGTATCAGGCAGAAAATGACAGAAGAGAAACGTATGGATTCCATCCTGAAGCAAGCAGTGGTTGGACTGCTGTACTCCAAGTGTCACCTGGAGACGAGTTCTGGAAGCGGGCAGTGAAAAAATTGAAAGTAACAGTCTTAGGACTGTACTGCCAAACACACAACCCGCTAGCTACCTGTGGCTGTTCAATCCCTGAACTATGGTGAAAATCACTTTCCATGCCAAAATGTTAATTGAGACATGCTATAAATGTAAAATCTAGGATTTCAATGATTTAGTACAAAATAAGTTAACTATTTCTGTATTTGCATATTGACTATGTATTGAAATGATAAGATTGAGTTAAATAAAATGTTAAAATTAGTTTCACTTTTTAATTTTCATATTTTTAATGTGGCTACTCAAAAATTTAGAATTACATACATGGTCAGTGCTGGCTTAGAGACTTGTTTAGCATTGCTAAAATATCCAAGTATATTTTTATTATATTTTATTTATGTATGATCAGCTGCAACTACTGAAAATGGAAAATACAATCCCATAGGTCTATATCATAGTAGCTGTGTGAAATACTTCCTTAAATTATTAGTAATTTCCAGAGCATTTAAACCACTGTATTTATTATAGAAAAGTATATATATAGTTGATTTCTCAGAACTCTGTAAAATAGTCTAAGAATTGATTGTTAAATTGATTTGGCCGTTTGTACATGAAAAGTGACTGCTAAAATGTTATATAAGATAGACATTATGCTTATATTTATTTTTAATTATATAACTTGCTTTGTAGTGTAAAAACTAGAATAAAGGGCATATTTTTGATAAGTCAAGTTGACAAACCAGCTTGGTATCCCATGGTGGTTATTTTGAGCATGAAAAAACATGAGAAATGGAAGCTTATATTTCAAATTAGTTACATTGCAGCATTGATAATATACTTAAGTAATTGTCTTCCTTCACTTTTGTTCCATAAAATTGACTTATTTTTCTCCAGAATGGGCTAGTTAACATTGGACTTTAGAGTTTGGCACATGTGAGCTTGTGATTTACAGGGCAATTTTTCTCATCAAAACCTGGGCAGAACCATTTATTTTAAAACCAATATTTATTTTACAATGGGAAGATGGAGCAGATTAAAAGAGCATAAAACCATGATAAATCACCCAATCTTTATCCCATAGAAAATCTTTTAAATAGCTCTTAAAGTAATGGCAGTAAAACTGTCTCACAGAGTTTGTGTTTGGGTGGTTTTCTAGCATATGCTATAGTCATGTAGACTAAAATCTAATTAATGCAGAATTTGCAATATTCAGTTGTGATCTGTGCAATTCTCAATAAAATGTACAATGTATTCTTTACTTAAGATTCTAATCTTGCTCATGAGTAACAAAAGGGAATCCAATCTAAAATTCTTAGCTGTTTTACTTGTTTTTTTTTTTTTTTTTTTTGGCGGTACTGGGGATTGATCTTAGCTGTTTTAAATCAAAGACCCAAGACATGAAATCCTTTTTAGATTATTTTATCTAGTAATAAATTTTACATTGAATGTTTAAGGAAATATGGTTATTTTATGTTATTATGCAATATTGCTGAAGAAGTGGATTTGTATAAATTATCTCACTTTGTCTTATTTGGATCTCATTTGTGTCTTAGTTTAGAATAATTTCTGTAGTTAAGAATAATGGAGCTACTTTTCTCTAATAATATTCTTTAATACTATTTTAATGATAATGAAATAATATCACATAGAACTTTTGACCAATTAAAAAACACTAACAGAGATAAACTGCAATTGAGATTTGGTGAATTTTTTAAAAAGGGGAATTTGAAATAGAAGAGATTTGGTGAATTTAAAAACTGGGAAGTCTTTGTCCTATTGTGGAACAGATATCTGGAGTTTGTGCAGCTAATTGCAGACTATGGGGTCAGGGGTTGGCAAATAATTTCTACAAAAGAGCAGAGAATAAAATTTGTAGGGTTTCTGTGGTGCTATCACAGTGACTTAACTCTTGCTATTATTAGGTGAAAACAACTTTAGACTATATACAAATGAGTGGCCATTTGCACCTTTTGACCCAGTAGTTCTGTGTCTGGCAATATTCCTTAAAGAAATAATTTGAGATTATGGTGAAGAGGTAGGTACATATAAGATTATTTGTCATGGTATTACTTACGATATGGAAGCCTGTCTATGAGATCTTATTAATGAAAAGAAAATCAAAAAGAGTGATCAATTCCATATATATGTGGTCTGATCGTGTGAATTATGGATAATAAACTGTCTCTTACCTGAAAAATTGAAATTTTATATGGTCAACTTAAGGTGTATACATAGAAAGAAATTGAAAGATTTTCCACCTATAATATTCCAGGTGGAAGAAAAGTAATAATTTTTATCCCACTGTCTTGTATGTGTTATTTGTTGCAATGAACATATTTTAATTTGCAATGAGAAAAGCGGCCCAGGTGTTGTATCACAAAGGAAATGTTTTGCCACATTCAAACCATGGTTATTCAAGATGGCAGTGCAGGAGGGGCGCACATACAGCTAGTTCTCTTGGGGGGTGACGGGGTTTCCTACAAGGACCTTGGAGCGCTGCTGTTCAGTTGGCAGGCCATTCCTGTTATGGCAGTGGATGCAGGGAGTGCACGTTACATGTTCTCTCTTGTGGTGACTCTATCTTGTTCAGATTCCCTACACATCAGATTGCTGTGCGACTAGGATTCAACTTCACCTGAAGGATATCTGTAGGAACAGTTATTTTCCAAATTGTAAACTACTCCTTTGACATTCTGCTTTTAAATGCTGGTTTTGTGAGCTTGCTTAATGAAATCCACTTCCAAGGAGATGGATGCCATACTATATATGTGCTGAGTGCAGCATGACTGGCGTGCCGGGTTGGGGAAAGTTGGTGAAGGACCTGTGAGAATTGTCAGTGACCTTCAGTCAGGCCTCTGGAAAGAGAGCCTGCTGCTGTTCCTCAGTGTTCTGTTTCTGCCCAGTGGGGAATGTGAATGTCTCCCATTTGAAACTTTGCCCCTTTCAAACTCTGAAGTTCTGCAATCTTTCAGGTATTTCTCCCTTCAGCCCTTTCTTGCTCTGTTTTCCTCATGATTTTTGTCACCTGGCAGAAACACAGTGGGGAGAGACTGCTACCCAAGAGACATTTTTTTGCTGCTGGTATTTAACTTTCTCCTGGAGCTTTTGTTGGATGACATTGATTTCTAGTGCAAAGGGCGCTGAGCTTTGGAGCAGACCTGTAGAGAAAGCTAGTCCCTCAGGCCTGCTGTGAGGCTGGAATCCCTTGTCACAGCGACAGGGATTGGCATTTATGTGAGACTGTGGAACATGCCCCTCGTGCTGGGAGCTTCTAGCAGCGACGATTGCGTGAAAAGCAGTAGACCATTTCTCCACCAGAGAGAGGCAGACATTTTGTAAGCTCACATGTTTTGCTCATCAGTGTCTGAAATTGCATCTGGCTGTATTTTCATATAAATGTTCCAGCTACATATTAGGGATAATTTCTCTCATTTAGAGCACAAGTCAGAAGGAGTGTACTTTCATTAGACAGGATGAAGAGTCCTGTGTGTCTGATACTCCTTCGTAAAAGAGAAAATATTTTCTCAGTAGGTAAAAGTTACTGGCTAAATAGAGTCAGAAGTCAAAGGTCTTTCCTACCCAAAACTCTTATGTCAGCTTCCTTCTTCATGAATTAATGTGTGTTTATGACATTTATATGTTCAACAGAATATTTGTACCTTTTTCCTTTTCAGTACATGAGAAATAATCCTAATTCAAGACACATTGCTATGTCACTTTGGGGGCTGATGGGAGATGAGAGTCCTTCATATTTAAAGAAATCTCCAAAGCAATTGGTAAAACTACTGACAGAATTTGAGGTTACTCATCTCAAAGAAGCTCTAGATACGACAATTGGAAAGACTGCATCCATTTACTTAGCAATACAATCACTTTTAAAAAGGCAGCTGAATACGTTTTGGTTTCATCAATGGAATACATCAAGAATCATAAAGTTTTTAGAGTGATGTTAAGAAAAATAACATTTCATTTTTCCTTTGTACTGAGAAAAATGAAAATTATCCTCTTTTTCTTTGACCTCATGCTGTACAAGTTTATAAATTTTGTGTTGAATTCTTAGGTGTTTATGTGAGGCAAGTTCAATTTATGGATCAGAATGGTACCAAGAAGACAGTTAATTTTAGAAAATTGTGTCAGCAGACATGTGGGGCCTAGAAAGATATAATCAATTTGCTGTACAGGAAATAATGTATGTTATAAAACTTAGGAGATAGTCACACAGAAAAGGGAAAATGAATGTAGATCAATAATTTAATTTAGCTCTGACCTGGCTACATTCTATAGCATGGTTCATGTTTTTCAATGAATAGATCCTTAACATTTTACATGTAGTGTCTCAGTTTTATATTGATCTGCCAAAATGTACTGTTCATTTCACAGAAGGAATAGCACATCTCGAATCTTTATCAAAATACATTGCATCATATTGCACATGTTAAACAATGTATGACAACCTGTTTGTGTTATTAACCCTGTTTATAGAACTACTTTTTTTCTGGTTACATAAGAAAATTGGAAAAGAAATGGGTAGCAAATGAATGGTGACCTGGAGGGCAAGTTCATAGAGTTCTTTTTCAGTTAGTAGATTTTCAGTCTTTCTGCATTACTTAATTGCTTATTAAGAGTATAATTTTTGATGTACTAGAGTGTCTATTTATTCTGTTGAAAGTATTACTTTTTAATAGAAGTAAGTGGCTGCTTGAACAAGAATACTTGGCTATTAATCAAGAGGCAAGTGATTGACAGACTTTCACGTTCATTATTTGTCAAGGAAAGTTTACTTTAAGGGCCCAGATAGCAGACGTTTTCATAAATGAGCCTATTTGAACTCTCAGAGCCATATCCACTTATTACTGAGCAGCTGTCTAATAGATGCTCCCTACCATGCAATGGTGATTTTGAGATAAGGAAGACCATTAGCTCTGTCCTCAGGTAGCTTACAGTCCAGTGAGAGAGATAGATGGGTGTCAGTGTGTAAAGAGAAGGGCAGAGCACAAATTTCCCACTTCTGCTAATTAAATATAGCCAATCCTAAACTGCTATCTGAGGAAATATTTTGTGTACAATGTGGAGTCACTTTACTTTAGAGTCAGAGGAGACTTGAGAAGTTGCATACCCAGGAGATGCTCTTGCTTCTCTGCCTCAGCCTGGTCACTTCTGATGCCTGGAGGGGAACATAGTTATGGTAGGGGGTGGACAGTGTAATTTTTGGACTGTGCAGATTGTTTGAAACATCTGAATTTATTCCCCAATTACTCTTTATGGATTCCAATTCTGTGTCTTATATAAAGTTATAACATCTCATTTACCTGTAGCTTGGAGCACTTATCACGATTTTCCACTTACGTGATGCTGCAACTTTTATCTAGATGTCCCCACAAAGGCACATGCCAGTGACGCTGAACATTTAGAGACTGCGTATCCAAACTGCACCCGAAAGCCCACTGACTTACCACAATGTGCCAATACTGCAGTTAAAGCCAGACAGGGAGGGTTTAGTTTAGAAAAAACAACTCATATGTTAATATATTCTGTCTTAAAAGAAAAAAGAAATAGCACGTGTGCCACAGGTTCACCAGCACTGCCTCATGCAGTCCTAGGTGGGGAGTATGGGAGGGCTGGGTCAGCGTGGGTGAATGTGGATTACCTTATGAACTATTTGACAGCAACTACCATGGCTCTCCCTGCTCTAGTTATTTTCATATTGAGTTAAAGTTATTTATTTTAACCTTCTTTACATATGACATGGTGTCCATTTCCTTTCAAATGTATACCACTTTCATACCTGTATAAAGTTCCTGAGGAAGTGTTTTTCTGGAAAGTATGGGTGTGAAAGGCACTTTCAATGTTGTACTTAGATCATAAAATGTTTTCAAAATAGTCACCTCTTTTTACTAGTCCATCTACACTCCCTAGTTACGTACTCTCCCTTTTGGAGTTTCTTTTGCACTTTTTATTCTTTTCCTAGGAACTTGACTATTCTTTCACTCTTACTGCTTCCTCAGTACAGTATTACCTCATAGATCATGACAGAGTAGCTTGTAGTTTTAAGCTTGCGTTAAGGAATTAGTCTGATTTCTCAACTTTTACATGTCCTTACAGAAGAGAAAAATCTCTTTGAGATTTGGCGTTCTTTCCCTAGTCTTTAAAAGGGAGAAGATAGCACCCACTGTACGAAGTACTTGTGAGAATTATCAGATAAGTATGTGTGAGGTACTGGCTACCCGGTAGGTACCTAATACACTATAGCCATCAGCCTTGCCTTCTCAGGAATGCTGGTGCAGGCTCCTTTCCAGGGTTGTAATCATATCTCCAGAGACATCACTGCATGAAGAGGCACATGTATGTTTTTCCACAGAAGCCCCCTTGGTGGCCAATGGGGCAGAACTATTGTGAAATTTCCAAAGTTCTCAGTCTGATAGTTTTACATCTCTACTCCTATTCTTTTCAGCCTCCACATGCATAGGATCCAGTGTTTATTTTTTTATAGGACCGCATACTAATTAGATTTGACATATTCTCCCTTCAATTTCTCTCCTTTGGGGATCTCCATTTCTCCAAATACAAAGGTCTTTATTTCTGTGGTCTCACAGGTTTATCTGAGTAACTCATTTCATTCTGGTCAAGATTTTGCAGATTGCTGCAGCTGCAATCAGTGTTTACAATCTGATGACAGGTTGGAGATTAAGGCTCTTCATCACTATTTAATTAACCTCAAATTAAGCAGTTTCTGGCCCCGTTCCATGCCCTTCCTTGAATGCATGAGAGCGGCTAAAACACTGCTATGAATCCTGATGGCTTCCAGGTAATACCGGATCAGGAGCTAATTTAGCAGCCACTCTAAAGTCCAGCAATGTTTGATCCTTACTCAGAAGCATTTATTCTGTGCATTGTAAGCAAGGTGATCCAAAAACTATTCCAGAGGTAGAAAAGAAACTTCTGTCACTATTTATTGCAAAAGTAAGGTACTTCAGTAGTAAAATGGTAACTGTAAAAAATAGACAAAAAAAACCCTGTAAAAACTACTTGAATTTGTACTCTTCACACCTCCTGTTGAGACTTAACTAAGGTGTCCTATCTGGTAGTACATGTGGCTTTTGAGCCTTTAAAATATAGCAAGATTAAATTGAAAATGCCCGCACTGTAGACTGTACACCAGACTTCTTGGACTTAGTATGGAAATGAAGAATTTCGTATTTCTTATTATTAATTTATATGGATTACACATTGAATTGTTATCATTTTGTATCCCTTGAGTTATAAATGATTAATTTTACTGATTTCTTTGAACTTTTTATTAATGTAATTAATGGACACTTTAAAATTACATATGTTCTCATATCAGTCAGGGCTTACTAGAAAAGCAGATTTCATACAAGATATACAGATGTATAAGAATTCACAAGATGGGTTTACAATGCCTGCTCACAGAGTCAAGTGTTGAAGAGCACAAAAGGTCTGTTTGTGCACCGGGGATCCACAGGATCCAGTTAGAGGCCTGGAGCTTGCTGCAGTGTCCTGTGAGAGTCTGTGTCAGGAAGCTGGAGCTGTCATGCTGGAAGGCAGGAGGGTCTGCACTGGAAGCCAGGGGCCTATGTCTGTCTTGGTTACTTTTCTCTGGTTGCTGAGACAAAATACCCAATGCCCAAAATGAAGGAAGGAAAGGTACATTTAGCTTAAGGTTTCTGGAGGTTTCAGTCCATACTTGGCTGGTTCTGAGGCACAGTGGCACATGGCAGAGGGCAAACTGTTCATGGCAGCAGAGCACAGCAGAACAACCAGCAGAAGGGAGGAATGGCCGCAAGCAGCCTTTTCTCTTCCCCCACACTGCAAACAGACTACCCCACCCAGGGGGCGTGTAGCTCTCACACAATCTCCATGCCCTCCTCTTTCACAGGCTCAGGATGTATACAAAGTAAGCACCCTGGCTTCCTGCTGAATCACTCAGCCAAACCATCGGACTCCCTAAGTTGACACAATGTATCAACCATAACAATATCCAAGGTGAAGGTGAAGCCTGGAGCTCTTCTGAAGAAACAGAAGCAGTTCTTCCTTTTCAGTCTCCCTTTTATGCTGTTCTGGTGACAGTCCTCCCTACTGTGGGTCTTATGTGCACAGAACTGTGCTGAGTGGTTTCGTTGGGAGTTTCTTACTCAAGCTGACAACCAATCAGCTGCCACAGTGCCTTTGTCATGTTCCTGTTGGACAGACTCTTAGATCTATATAGCTAATAAAAAAATAAAATAATTATTTTGTAAATAGCTAAATATTCTTTTAAAATTGATGTACTATCACTGTGTTTGTGTCATGAAATATATGGCATTATTTTAAATTATTTGTAATATTGCATTATATTAACGTGCCTTAATTAGTTCATCCAATCCCATGCTTTTGAACACTTAGGTTAAAAATTATAGCGATCCTTTCTTATCTCTAGAGGGATACATTCCAACCCCCCTAGTCAATGCTGAGATAATACCAAACCCTATATGTCCTTTTTTTCTATATCCATATACATGATAACGTTCAATTTACAAATCAGGAATACTAGGAGATTAACATTAATAATAATATGAAAAAATTGTAATAGCATATTATAATAAAAGTTCTGTGAACTTTTAAAATACTGTCTTGTAGTACTGGAAACCTTCTGGTGATGATGTGTGATGATACTGTGCTGCTGGGATGAGCTGAAGTAAGGTGAATGGTATGGCATTAAGCTATTACATCAGAGCTACTTGAATGCAAGCACTACAGTTCCATGGCACTTGATCTGATACCCAAGAGAGCTACTAGGTGATTAAAAGTTAGGCAGCAAGTACAGCATGGTTACAAGGGATGGCAGGACAGTTCACATTCTGGATGGGATGGAGTGGGATGATGTGAGGTTCATCACATTATTTAGAACAGCACAAAATTTAACACAAGTCATTTTCTGGAATTTTCCATTTATTTTTTTATGAAAGCTGATGGCAGGTAACTAAAACTATGGGAAGGAAAACCTTTATGTGAAGCAAGTAACCAGGACCATATTTATAGTATGTTTGGGCTCATCCTTAGTTTTGCTCCTAGAATTTCTTTCTGGAAGCCAATTAATTGAGTCACAGACTTGTTTGTGGTGAGACTGGCCACATAGGAAGGGGAGGGGCAGAGTGGGGGTGAATGTTAGAGGGGAAGTTCAGAGGGGGAAGTACCAAGAGCTGGAGACCACTTTCTTTTTCCAGCAGAAGATGGATGACATACTCACAGTGAGTGGTTTTGGGACAGTTCAGTGAATGGACTGTGAACAAAGATGTGGGCAGAAGATGAGGAAGCAGCTATGGGAGAGTCTGAAGAGGCAGAGTGGGGGAGGAGGTTTCCTTAAGCACAGAGACAGTCCCAGTGAATAGTAAGGAAGGCAGGCAGTGAGGAACTATAGTCATGGGTGGAGGAGAAGGGGCGCTCAACAGGACCGCAGCTGCACAGAGGGATGGGAAGAGGAGAGAGGTGGTGAGTGAGCAGCTCACAGTGTCCCCTTGTCTGGCCCACTGGTGCTGCCTACTGTTTGTTTGTTTGTTTGTTTAGCCCAACAGAAGCCAAAGAGCCTGGGAGCTAAGTGTATAAAGTTCTGCAGCAGCCAGGCAACCTACATTTGCAGTTCCAGCACTTAGCAGGCTGACGGGGCAGGGTCATTTTGAGCCCAGGAACTCAAAGCTAGCTTGGTCAACATGACAAGATGCCTGTGTCAAAACCAAAAATAAAGTTCCACAGAGATCGCCTGCAAGGTAGAGAAGGGTAGAAAGTGGCTGTGAAGGGGTGAGTGGAGGAAACAGAACAGGTCTGACATTTATGCTCTGGGGTGAGGAACTTAACACTTTCCAAACTTTGGTTTCCTCACCTGTAAAGTGTGCATGATGGTGTCCGCCTCGGAAGGTTAGCGTGGAGATGGATGAAGGAAAGTAGCTCTTAGCACAGTGGTGTGTTCTCCACTCGTATCCATCAGTGGCTCTCCAGTGTAACATCTTTTTATCCTGTGTGACTCATTAGTCATTTCATAAAAGTTAATCAGATGGCGAATTACAGCAGAACTTCACCCTGATAGACCTGGGCTTTTATATTTAGACTTGAAAAGTTCAGCACGCCCTGGTGAGGTGGCCATTTGTGTCCTGAGCCGTGCATATCAAACCCTGTACTCGGGTAAAAGTCTATAGAATTTTTCACCTAGTTGGATAATTAGGCCACATGCTGATGGGTCTGCTCAGAAATGGTCACATAAGTGTCCTTTTATTATTTTTGGCATCTACTGGGAAATTTAAATAGCCACTGCCAGTGTGCTTTCTGTATGCTTTTTAGAAAATGCTTAAATTGAGCAGAGTTTAATAAAATTGCTGGACTGTCAGGCTTAGCAAGCTTTCCCAGAGATAAACCTGAAAAAACACACCCCAAGTCCTAACGTAAATATTCCCATAAATCAGGGCCTTTCCCTAGTGCTTCCTGGGAAGTGCAGTTGGATCTGTGTGGAGTTAGTTTACAAGCAAAGGGTTACAGCTGGCAGCTTTGGAGGTGATTTGACACCTTTGTTTCCTTTTACTTTGCTTTTATTTGCAGAGCTGTACTGAACAGGAGCAGCAGCCTTTGGAGCTAAGGCACTCAGATATATCATCTCTCCATTTTACACAGAAAAATGAATAACATCATCGTGTAAACGAATATATAGTAGTCCACCCTTATCTGCAGTTGCACTTTTTTTTAAAGATGGAAATACTTTTTTTTCCTATTTTTTAATTTTAAAGAGAAAAGAATAAAAACAACAGAAACAAAGACATAAACAAAACAACATACAGAATTTCCAAACAAGGTGATAGGAAATTAACAATGGTTGTTGTATTATGTATTGTTATCTTCAAAATGGTGATTCAGATAACCAGATATAGGCATGTAAGATCAATCAAACAATGAAAAATTAACTGTACCTTTCAATAAACCAATGGAAATTAGTAGTACAATTATTTTAGCTATCGAATATATACACATATTTTTTCCTTCCTTCTTTCTTTCTTTTCTCTTTTCCCTCATCCCAGTTGTTCTATCCTTTTGAGCAGTTTCTCACTTTCTGAGGCTCCAGCTACTTGTGGTCCAGAAATTTTAAATTGAAAAGTTCTAGAAACAAACAGTTCACAAGTTTTAAATCATGCATAATTCTGGTAGCATTAGATCCCTGTCCCAGGTAGGATGTGAATCAACTCTTGGCCCAGTGGACCTGTGTTGTACCTACAATGTGCCTGTTGTTTGCTTAGTAGCTGTCTCCATTTTTCAGACCCAGCATCCAGGTATTGTGGTTTCTGTCCTTGTGTTTAACACCTTTAATTTTATGGTGGCCCCAGTGTGCGAGAGTGGTGATGTTGGCAATTCAGATGTGCTGAAGAAAAGCCATAAAACACTTCCTTTAGGTGAAAAAGATGTGTACAGGAAAAGACACAGAAAATATGTTCATCATTTCCTGGAGTTTCAGGCATTCACTGAGGGTCTTGGAACATATGTCACATGGAGAAGGGGAGACTACTATGTATCAAATATATGAATGTTCTTAAATTACCTGATCCTTGTAGGCAATAGGTGATGGAATGAATGAGCTATCAAATCAGAGAAATAACTTACAAAATACTAGACTGTGAAAGGGTCTAGTCACAATTTAAATACTTTATGCACATTATCTCATTTAATCCTCTCAGCACTCTGTGAATGGATAATGTTTTCTTCATGAAGCAGTGGAGGCTCCAAAAATGAAGCAAAATGATTACAGCCTCATGTTTAATAAATAGCACATGCAGGGCTGAAACACATAGCATTTGACTCCAGAGTCTGAGGTCCTAATGGCTTTTCTGTGCTTTTTAAAATGTTTTTGGAGTAATTTGGGAGTATGAGGAAATTTTGTAAAAGATGCCAACTGAGGCAAGTCTGTGGGATATATTCAGGCAGTGTTTTTTCCATATCATTTCTTGGAGATTGCAGACACTTTCCTTGGCTTATTACTAGAAACATCCTTTTAAGGGATCTCAGGATCAAAATACCCTACTAGTTCAGCTAAAGAATATTTTGGTGAGCGAAATAGTATATTCCCAAATACTCAGTTAACGTTAAATTTTTTATTTTTAACAGCAAGATGTTATTCAAGAATGTGACTTACATTAGTTAGATAATGTGCTGAGAGGTGTCTTTAATTGTGCGTTTATTGACTGTGAGAGGATGCAGAATGGACTCCACATTTTAATTAACTGTTCCTCCTCTGACATTTCATTACTGGTTTCTGAAGTGAGAGTGGATGGCAGGTATCTGTCAAAATTCTTCCTATATGGAAGCTATGATGGAGGAATGTTAGTTATCTTGGTAATTGGAGAGGAACATCAGAGAAGGAAGGGAAATAGCTCATGGCTTAGGATGTTAATAACATGCCCTGGTGAAGTTTTTATCATTTGTAGGTAAATTTTCAAAATCTGAGCATATAACAGACTGATTGAAATAAGAAGTAAGGAAATTACTCACTTCAACTTATGTAATTTCTGTGCTGCTAAACCATTATCTTTCTCCTAGAGGTAAGCACCTCCTGACATCATATATCTTTACCTGAAAGAGCTGCTGCAGACTTGCTGTGAGTCAGAAGAGGGGAGCACATGACGGTCAAAGATAATGGGTCCCCATCTAATATTGGACTGATCTGCCAAGGGGACATTTTATTTCTTTATTACAATAAAATCCAGAGAGAAAGAACTCTGTGGAGTTTTAATAAGTTTCTGTATCTGGTGTCCTCTTGGAAAGATGAAGTCATGGAGGCCAATTTATCCTGCAAATATCCCAAGCAAGTCAGGAATAATTACCTCCCCTGACATCAGATGGAAGTTTACCATATCCTCTTGGAAAATCTGTGGTAGTCCTTGCAAGTCATTTTCAGATATCCCACTGTGGCAGGTGACTTATTTTTTTATTTTCATATTAAGAGCTTCTCTTTTCCAGACTCCATTTTAAGGTTTGCCTCCTGCATAATGAACAGAGGCACAGACTGGTATTTCATTACCAGGTATCTCCCAGCTGCAGGCACTGCCTGGAGAAGTTTCCTGCTTTTGGTTTGCAAGCCTCATTTACTTTCCTGTGCTTTCTACTGTGGGCACAGGCTGCTTGACTACATTATTAAATTACCATTATTATACTGTGATGTCTTAGAATGATCAAGAACTGAGTTGGAAAAGTTAGCATTGGCCTGGAAACACATCTCGCCCTTTCTTGAGCTACCCTAAATTTGCCTATGCTAGCTGGTGAGATTTATCAGCACCAGGGATCTCTAAAGACAGAGGGAGACAGGCATGGTGGCGCATGCCTGTAATCCCAGCACTTGGGAGGTTGAGGCAGGCTGATCACCATGAGTTTGAGGCCAGCCTGGGCTACATAGTGAGTTTAAGACCAGTCTGAACTACATAATGAGACAGACCCTTTTGTATAGGTTCGTTTGACTGGAGATCACTGGCCAGTTCACGAAGGTCATGTTTTTTGGGGGGAGGGTGCTGGTGATATTTGACGTTCAAAGCTGTTTGACATTTTGAAAGTTATAATGCCATTTTAAAAGCTCTAATGCCACTAATATATTTGCATATAATTCATTATGGTTTATACAAGCTTTGAAGGCTATTCTCAGCAGAGAAGATTTTAATTAAAATATTTGATTGCCTCTCCAAGCCTCCTTAGAATAAGGCACTGTTACTCACTTCTCAGTTTTTCTACCTCATGGCCTCTTGATAATTGATCTAGTATTGTATGCAGCAAGAAAAGTAACTGTTGTAACATTTTCAATATGTTGTCATTTACCATCCTATCACTAATTCCTATAGTATGGTAGGTGCTCAGTTAATTCTTACTGGGTTTGGCTCAGAGCTGCCCACGCATCTATGCCCTAACCATTATCACAGACCTGGCTTGTTCCACCTTTTGAAATTTAAGTGTGTTTGAAAAATCTCTGCCTTTCAAGTCTTAGCAGAGTGTGTGTGTGTGTGTGTGTGTGTGTGTGTGTGTATGTGTTTTCCAAAAGTACTTTATTTGCAAAACCAAAAATTGTTTGCACTTGGTCCACAAGCTAAAGATTACCAATTTCTGGTCTAGATACAAAAGTATACATGGCTTATAAATGTTGCTACAGGGTCAAATTTTGTTTCTCATACTTCAAGACTTAGTCCAGGTGTGAAAACATCTCCCATAAGATTCCTTCCCTTGTCCTACACTACCTTCTGACTTCCTTCTGTCCCTTTTTTGTGTTTCTCACTTATGCCTCTGGGCCCACAGACATGTATCTCTGAAAGAAGCTCCTAAACTCCCATGCTTCAGTTTACCTTCCATGTCACCTTCCGATGAATCTGTTATAACTACTGTTGTGTATCTATTTTCTTCTCAAATCTTTCAAGCATTTTCTGCTACTTTAATAAAACATTAAAACTCTGTCCTGTCAGTTTAAACATTCTATAATATGATTCCCTTTTTATGTTTTCCCTTTTTATATTTTCTTCTACAGAAACCCTCCTATGCCTCATTCATTTTGGTAGTAGATATTTTCAATATGTAATGATATGTTCATTGTGGGGTATTGGTTGACATACACACTGTATCATGATCTCTTTTACTTCTCTTTCCCTTCCTCTCCCTCCTCCCTTCTCCCTGCCCCATCCCCAGAGCACTTTTTGTGTACTGCAAATTTGCATATTTTCTCCTCCTGTCCCTATCTGAAATCAGTTCCAGTAAATATTAGGTGCTCAATAAATACAGCAATGAATAAATGAGTTATTGAATAAACACATTTATATGATTAACCCATGGAAAATTGTGTGTGATATTTTACAAGCAACAAAATAGTAAACTGAGGTTTGAAGCTGATTTTTACTTTTTAGTCCCTGACTCAAGAGTCCTTTATGGCTTCCCTCCCCTTTAGCAGTAGTTTTCTAATTGTGATAATCTGATCATGGAATCATGACTTTTCCCTGCTTAAAATCCTTCAAGGGCTTCTTCTTGCCCTCCAGACCAATGTAATGAAAATTCTTTAAATGTGCCTGAGAGCCAGGCCTGGTGGCATGCACCTGCAATCCCAGCATGCAGGAGGCTAGGGCAGGAAGATAGGCATGAGTTTGAGGCCAGTGTGGGCTACTTAGTGAGTTCAAGTCCAGCGTGAACTACATAATGAGACCTTTTCTCAAAAAACAAAACAAAATGAAAGAAGAAACAAAATAAATGTGCCCGAGGGCTGGGGATATAGCTCAGTGGAATAAGCGCTTGCCTAGCAAGCGCAGGGTCCTGAGTTTGATCCCCAGTACCGCAAAAAAAAAAAAAAAAAAAATGTGCCTGAAAGTTTTCCATCCCTGGCCACAGTTCTCCCCGAGCCCTTTTTGCTTTTCCACTTACTGACTGTACAGATGATCGAACCCACGATGTTTCCTCCTCCTCAGGGTCTGGCCATGCCTGTTCCCTCTGCTCAGAGTGCTTTTCACCTTCCCCGAGCAAGCTGCACTGTGGCCCAAATTGGTTTCAAGAAGGTCTTTACTGCCTGGCCTTCCCCACCAGGGATCCTCACTACGGATCACCACACCCACCATCCCAGACCAGACGGTTTTCTTTTTTAGTCTATCTTTGAGATGTTTTATCAATAAAATGGGCAAATGTGGAATTTTCGCCAAGTATATGAAGTGTTAATTTAATGTACTTTAAATTGAGAATTTCACAACTTTCAGTTTGCTCTTGTAAGTATATCTTGAATAATTTGAAGCTAACACTGCCTTCTCCTCCACCCAAAACACATGTGTTTATTGTAAGTGAATGCTGTGTTAAGTGCTTGGCGTTTGATAACTCGTTTGCTTCTGACACCAATCTTACAGTGGGTACTGTTATGATCTCCCATTTCACTGACAAAAGGTCAACCAGTTTAAGAAATTCACATAGCTAGTGAATGGTAGCTGAAGTTTAATTCTAGGCTACATGCACTTTTATTCTCTTTAACCAACACATAGAGACTGAATAGAGTGTGGTCATTAATGTTCTGCAAGCATTTAAAATATTTGTAGACAGTATTGTTTGTGTATTGCAATCTTTCACTTATCCTTCTAGATCCAGTTCCTATTCTACCCTATTCTGGGACAGTTGTCTGTGAGCTCCTCTTCCCTTGTCCCCAGGTGCTGAACTGCCGTGGCCCTGCCTTTGTAAGAAGCTCCCCTGCCCCATTTGAATGTTTTATGTGACATCCATTTCTTACCCAGATTATAATTGATATCAATACTCCTCCTCTTTTTAAACTTAAAACTGTGGTTGTGATGATGTTTTTGTCCTTCACATATAGTTTGAAGTTGTATTTTTTACCACTTTGTCTGTAAGTTTGTATAATGGAACTGTACAGTGAAATTGGACAGTGCCATGTTTCATGCCATCTTGCAAATACAGGGCATATCCCATTCACTCAAAGGGCGTGTTTCTAAGAAATTTACTTTGAAAGAAGTTGGAAGACCACAGGCTTACAGAACATTTTCTGAATCTGTCAGCATGACATGAGGCCTCTCACATCTTGACAAGAGCTTAACTTCGTGCTGTTTTCCATTGACCATCTTTGCTGACTTAAAGGATGAGCTCCGCTCTGTGTCTGGGTGTCCCAGCCACCTGGTCCACAGCTGACTAAATGTCTGGCTTTAAAACACCTTACCTTATTTTATTTACTGTCTTAGTTACTTTTCTCATCACCAAGACAAATACTCAACACCCATAGTTGAAGGAGGAAAAGTTTATTTTGGCCCACAGTTTGTAGAGGTTCCATAGCTGGCTGGGTCCAAGACTAGTATAATGGCAGAAGGTCTTCACAGAGGAGAAACAGGCTGACAGCAAAGCAACAAATGAAAACTTGTCTTCTCTCTGTCCCTTTTCATTCTATCTGGGCTGCAATAACCCCATTGATTGGTGCCACCAACACCCAGGGTGGAGCTTCCATCATCTACACACTTAATCCCAGTATCACACCTTAATCCACATTCATACTCCCTAATACAGCCACCTTCGAAGCTCCCCGACTATGACCACGGAAGGCTTTCTGGGAACAGCTAGGGATAAGCCATAGCACTTACATAAGCTTATAAACAAAGAAAGTTACATGTTACTTCATAAATGGAAAGCATAACTCCTCACATATGAATAGAGAAGTAAAACTTTACGGAGAAATAAAATGAAAGCAAATGGTGCTCTGTCAGATTAGCAAAAGTTACAAAAGTGTTTTAAAATATAGCTGAATTTATACTTCTCACTAAATGAATTAGAAAGAGTACAAGAGAATGGAAGAAGTTATGACTTTATTACTTTTTGCTTTGTCCTGTCAGTGGGCCAAGTAGCACCAGGTTAATGCCCTTGATGTTTAGGGACCACTATGGTACAGTATGTTTTGTACTGTTTATGTTGTGATCCAAAACATCTTCTTCCACTGGTTTCCTTGTCTAGACCTCTCCATCCTTCCATCTGAACCGTGATTCCCATTCATAGCCTGTACAAGTCTTTCTCATAACTCCTTACTGTCTGCTCTACTCATTTTGGCTTTTGATTTTTAATATTTTGACTTGTTATTTCAGTAGTTCATGTTTGGTGCCTTATCTTCCTGTGGTGGATTAACTAATGGTCAACTTGGAGCACCCAGCTGGACTAAGTCAGGAGGGTGCTGGGTGTGGGGGGCCCACCTGAGGACTGCTGCTAACAGCATCAGAAGAGAATGGGAGGGGAAGATGGTGTGATGATGCTGTTGATTCTCTTGCTGAAGCTTGTCATGCTGGTTTTTCCTGATCTCAACTCAGCTGTTCTCATTGTCAGAGGAGTTAAGTCTTCCCTGTCACTGAGGATGGTTGTGGCTCTTTTTGGGAGAGCTCTGGTCCTTACCTTGAGTATCACTTCCTGGCACCAGTGCAGATCCCTCAGCCTACTGGCACAGACCCTTCATCCCACTGACATAGATTCTCTAGCTTCCACTACTGGCCTTTGGGCCTTCCCAGGGTGGTTGCTTGATACAGACTTGCATGATACATTGTCATGGGCTCTGGCCCTCAGCAGAACTCATGGGGGGCATTGCCATGGGTTCTGATTTCAACACTCCCAAACTGTGTATCTTTTTCTCCAGACTGTTGGAGTCTGGAGACTGTTAGAGTCTGGAGACTGGTGGAGTGATAGACAGTGGGACCTATGGTTCTGAAAACCTGTACGTAGTAAGAGTTCATTAAAGGTTTGCTAAGTTGAATGAATTTGACCCAAGTGAATTGGAGCTGTTTTCTAAACTATGAATGTAGCTCGCAGTAATGATAATGTCTTCATACCTAGTTAGGATGCTCACAGATACAAACTGTCTTTGTTCCTTCTTATCTTCATGGAAATAACATTCTGAAAGGGATTATACATTACTGTATAACCTAATATCAAGTGAATATACGTTCTATAAGGAAAGGAAATAAGCGTAAACTGATAAGAGGCTTTTAGATTGAGTTGTCAAAGAATCCCTCTCTGGTGAGGCAAGATTTAAGGACAATTCTGAAAGATGTGAAGGCAGGAGCATATGACTGTGGGACAAGCATCTCAACTGGAGGCAACAGCAAGACCTGAGGCTCTGAGTTGTGACTGTGCTTGATGAATGGCCAGGGTGCAGGGTGGAAGGGAATGGTGGAACCTGTCATCAGGGGCTGACAAGTCTGGATTAGTTAGGTTCTAGCTAGCCATGGTAAAGATTTTAACTTTAGGGGATAACACTTGAAGGGTAGAAGGAAGGAAATTATGCATATTGTAAAAATCATTTCAGCTGTTGGGTATAGAAGGGGTTGAAAGGGACAGGAGAGGTGGGCTTTCACCTGAGAGGCACCAGCCCTGTGCCAGGGACGTGAGCCTTGCCTGGTGGCCAGTATTGATGCGACTGAGGAGTGGTAGATGAAGGGATGCCAGTGGAGGGTAGGGGCAACAGTGTCATGCCTTCTAATTTATCCATTGCTGCACAATACCTTGAAAGTAGCATTCTCCATGGGCATTTATTCTTCTTTTGTACTTCTCTTTAAGACTTACATTCTGTTTCTATTTCCTAAATATCCTCTTATTGATGGCTATTTTTGAGACAACACTTAATGACTAAATTAGTCTATAAAAATCAAAGCTCTATCTGGGGTAAGGATGTGTTCCCATGGCAAATTTATTTATCTATCTTTTTCAAATGTAATTGAATTTTTGTATTCATTCTTGAATATTGTTTAAGAAATGTTGTAATTCTTCCGAATGTCAGTTTGGGATGTGGACTCTGTGTGTGTGTGTGTGTGTGTGTGTGTGTGTGTGTGCTATTCTAATTCTTCCTTTTAATAACCCCATTTCCAGTTTGTGTTACAAACTTCATCAGTCCATTGTACACTATTATAGCTGTCGTCACCATGGGGAAGAAATGACTAATTGAAGCTGCTTATTGATATAACAGAGCAGGTTGTGACACTTGGCGAGAATGCTAGAACGATGGGCTCCAGCTGATGTTATGTAAAAATATTCAGCCATGAAATATGCACTTGCGAATGGCTTTTTGCAGATGTCTGCAGAGTGCAGATCATCTATATTCTGAGGAGATCTGCAAATTAAAGATCTATCTGACCACTGAGAACTGTGGCACAGTGTGGACAGAGTGGCACAGTGAGTAATGAAATGACCTTGAATTTGGGGCAATGACAATTATAACCTGCCCAGGTTATAAGCAAATATGGGTGACTTTTATCCCTGCCCCCATTTAAGACAGGAAGGATCAGTTGAGTGAAAAATGATGATGAACTTGCAGTTACTTTTAGTTCCAGTGAAAGATATGTTGGGATCGTGAACGGAAAAATGAATTTGCATGCTGTCTTGGGAAAGTTATTTGACCATCACGAACAAAATGAAATGGACACACTCTTTGACATAACAGTTGCATTTGTAGTAATTTATCTTGGAAATATAGTCATGCAGGTGGACAAACATCTTGTTGCAGAAAATAGTCTCCCACAGCATTACACTCAGCAACAAACGATTAAAAACACTTAAATGTCCAAACACTAGGGGATTTGGTACATAAATTATGGAATAGCTATATTTCATAATCCTTATGGTACACTTAAACCATCACAAGGAGCATAAATATATAGGACTATTTCTGTGATACTGATAAGTGAAAAGTGGTTCCAATATGCTATTACTTGTGATAACAAAAATTATAAATGTATGTTTAGTTGTTTATACATGTATAGCTTGAATACTATACATGCAATCATTAGCAACATGGGTAGAAAGGACCTATTTTTCAGTATCTTTGAGAGTCTTACTTTGTGTATACATTATCTCCAAAAATTACAAATTAAGAACATCTAGGAGATAATACATTTTTATCTTTTTGCCCCCTGATGTAAAGATGTCTTTGGTTCATATCAGGCTGAATTGTACCTGAATTTTGTCTTCAGACTTTTCCTATGGATGGGATTTTACCTTTTATTAGGGTATCATTGGACCGACCCTTTTAGTGTGGAAGTGGTGACTGTATTTTTTGTCATGATTTTGTGGAATATAGCTGTACCACTTTCCTCCAGTGTTACCATCTTTCCTGTCAGGACAACTCTTTAGAACTTGTTTGAATAAATGGTAAAATCATTCAAACCCAGTGGCTCTGAATTTCTAACGGGTACATTTACGATAATAACAGGGAGCTTCTGGAATCATAGACTGGTCCTTTCCAACAACAAATAGAAACCAAAGGCCAGTAATGATGCTTATTATCAACTTTTTATAAGCCCTTCTATATCCCCAACCAGGTAAAGAGCAGTTATTTGAAATGTATGACTGAAAGCTGCGCCATTCTCTATTATTATATGTGGTACCATGAGGCTGTGAGAACAGTGTTTAAAGTTGTGTTAATCTTTGTTATAAAAGGAACTTTGTGGTAGTATTCATAAGCCCCCTTGATCATATTATGCTTCAACAGAGGGGAGTCAGAAGAAAAATACATTCCTAAAAAAGTTAAATAACAACTTGTAAATTTCATTCTCTCTTGCTGGAAAACCAACTCATTATACATGAATGTGTAATAAAACAGGTGTTTGGCACACTGAGGGGTATGAACTATGTAGTGTAATCAGAGCTTATTTTCCTGCAGTGGAGATCGAAATTTATACATTTCTTCTAAGCAGCACCTTTCATTTCATTTTTATTTTCTGAGGGAGTGTGAAATTTACAAGTTGCTGCTTAACAATACCAAAAGTGCTAGTTCCTATACAGTGCATAGTGAAGTTTACAAGTTGCCATTTGACAGTGCCTGTATTACTGTTTGTTTGCTCCCCTCTCCCCACAAGGTGTAGTAAAATTTATAAGGTTCGTAAAAATCCTTCATTATTAATACAAAGTTATATTGCTAGTGGGGATTCCACAAATGGCATATGAACGTTTCTAAAGGGAGAAGTAAAGGTAGATGTTATAAAGCAGGAAATTCAGGAACACCAAGTTTATAGTCATCACTGAAGACCGTGCAGACAGACCCATTTGTGGCCTTGTGTCCCCAAGACCCTATTGCCATGGATCCCTGATATTGTTGTACCCTTTGCACGTATTTCATTGAGGCTTTTGTTTTGAAGTCTGTTTTACACTTCTTCATGGGCACGTCTTATGCAGATTGCACATCCTTCCTCTTCCTTAGGCCTCCTCCTTCCTTTCCTTTTCTTCTCTGAACTCAGAGAGTAGCCACTGTTTGTACAAGTAATTAAATGAAAGGCTCATAGCCCTTAGAACATAATTTCTGTTATTAGCTTGCACTGCTACTTAAATATTTTATTATTACAGTATTTTATT
Source organism: Dinomys branickii (assembly GCA_004027595.1). NCBI lineage: Eukaryota > Metazoa > Chordata > Mammalia > Rodentia > Dinomyidae > Dinomys > Dinomys branickii. Next base: position 169,208 of record PVLD010002016.1, read on the forward strand.
GTTATTAAATTTTCAATATATGGATGCCTTATTTCTCTAATTATACTCTAACAAGCTCCTTAAGGGGAGATAGCATGCCTTAGAATTGCTTGTACTCCCTACAGAGGCTTGCATGTAGTCATGTAATTGAAATTAAGTAGGTCGGGGCTGGGGATATAGCTCAGTGGAATAAGTGCTTGCCTGGCAAGCTCAAGTTCCTGAGTTTGATCCCCAGTACCGCCAATTTAAAAAAAAAATGAAGTTAAGTAGGTCTTTTACCACTCAAGAAAGGAGGGAAGAATGTGGAAAATAACAGGTCTGTAAAGACAGTTGCTGATAAATCCTTCCGTTCTTGTCTGTACATACTTTTCCTCCCACCAACAAATGAGATCCCTTTGAATTTTGTTTGGTCTTGTGACTTGCTTCGGTTAATAGAAAACGATCACATGCACTGTCAGTTCTAGAACTAGATCTTAAGGTCCTGGAGAGTTTTGGTTTTACTGTCTTGGAGACATATGTAAAGGAATCTGACAATGCTGTGGGAGTTTTCTTGTGTGGATGTCCTGGAGGACAACGAAGGCGTCTAGAAGCCCAGTCAGTACTGCTCCGGCACAGTGAACCCAGCCAGGAGCAGCTGAGTGAAGGGAATTCTGCCGGCTCACACCCGGCAATTGTAGTTGAACTGCCTCAGTGAACACCCTGTGAGGCAAAGAGGAACTTCCCACTAAACACCGTCCAGACTGAAGAAGGAGGGCATGTAAGTGGTTGTTGTGAGCACAAGTCATTCAGTTTGGGGAGGTCTATTAAGCAGGAAAGATCACAGAAAACACACCTCAAAGAGGGTAAACCCTACATTAAATGTTTTCATCTATAGCAGCACTCTTCAAACATTAATGTGTATGTGAATCACATTAAATCTTACTAGAATTTAGTTATTCAGTCCATGTGAGGTGAGGCCTGAGATCGTATATTTGTACAAAGTTCCTAAGCGATGCTGATGCATTGTTCTGTGAGCCACGTTTTGCGTAGCAGTGCTCAAAGAGGGGAAGACTATCTAGCTGAAGATTAACAAATCGCTTCTTACGTTCAGTCAGGTTATACTTGCCCTTTTGTTGAAATTCTAAACTTTGCCCTGACTCTCTGATCTGCATAGAAGCTATTCCAATTCCAATGTACAATCAGACACATGTGTGTTGACCAAGGAATTTGGTGGGGCAAATTGTATATGTTTTTAAGTCTAACTTTCCTCAGAGAAACATGGTACCCTCAGGCTTGGTATATTTAATAAAGATGGATTCTCTGTGACCATCATTAATAATAGGAATAATGATAATAGCAACCACTTCCACATACTGACTGGCATTGTCTGGAGCGAGATTTTTTCCTTCCATTCTTCCAGGTTCTTCAGCCAGGGTCCTGTGAATTAGGCTGACAAATAACAGATTACAGAAAACAAAAAAATTATTAACATGCATTGTGCATACATGAGAGAGTATCCTGATGAGAATTCAAAGGGGTGATCAGAACTTAGCCTTATAGAGCTCTTAACAAGAGTGTTACATTTTTAAAGAAGTGGCAAGATAAAGAAAAGGACTTTGAATTTCTAGGGTGCCAAATTGTGGGAAATAAATACAGTGTATGGAAGAAGCAATGGAAGATTAGGGCTAGTTAGTACAGTTTGTTCTGCAGATTCTTCTTTGTCTCTGGGCTGATAAGATTCTAGGATATTCTCTGATGATAACTTTTGTCTTTCCTGGTGAACGGGGAAGGCATTTACACAAATTTATATACCGCTTTTATGTAAATAGAGGAAGAAGGCCAGAGAGATTTTCTTGTATCTGCTTTCCAATTGCTTTCAGCTCAAAATAATTCTTACGCCAGAGTGGCATATTTTAAGGTGGCATATTCTGCTATTCTTCATTGTTATGTATCTTTCCTCATTTAATCCCTATAATAACCACATGGCACAATTCCCACCACTTTACAGTGAGCAGACTGGGGTTCTGGGATATTGAGCAGTAGTAGCCCAGGTTACTCACGGAGGAAGCCAGAATTCAATTTCAGGTCTGACAAGATTCCACAGTGCAGGTGATACCTGGTTTACCATGTTTCCTTCCCCACCACCACCCAGCCAGACTCCCGGCAGGCATGAGCTTGGGCCTGCCCATCAAGTGTACTGCAGGGCATGTTCTGTCCTTTTCTGCTTGTTGTTTCCTACTGTAGTCATATGGTTTCAGTGTCTCCATGCAGGACAGTGGATTTGGTGGCCTCCTCACAGAGGTTCCTCAAGTGTGAGCCCTTGCACACACTTTAAGTGTGTGTGTTTAAGGTGGAGGCAGAAACACCCTTAAAAGCTATTAAGTACTTAGGAGACTTAATTTTTTAGGGCAACATTTGCATAATTATTATCAGCATTTGATAGTGATACTTAAAGTGCTGACATGCGGAAAGTCTTTGCCAGAATAACTATAAATTATATTTTTAAATTTCAATAGTGTCTTGGTTTTATTTTGTGTTACCTTATGCAACAAAAATAATGCTATCCTTTTTGCTTTGCTTAGGACTTACCATTCACTCTTATGATATTTATCAGACAGAAATCGATAATATTCGAGGTTTTCATCAGAGTAGCACAAAATATTTTTTTAAAAAACCCTAAAAAGGCTCTGATATGAAACCTAGTTTGAAATTAGACTGTGAGGACATTTCTTTACTTGTGGCTTTGTATGACTCTTGTGTGTTCTCTTGGAGGTTAAAGAAACTGGCAGTGATGTCAGTTAAAGAAACCAGCAGTGCTCTCTGGGTCCAAAGCCAGCGCCTCCTGTAGCAAACCTATCCCATGAGTGACCTGGGTTTAGCAGACACCAGGACCTCTGGCCAAAAGATGTACTTAGGTCTCAATTTCCTTAACTGTGGACATGACTGTTGCCTGAGAATCGTGTGATAGTGAGTGGGATGGAAGGATGTGGTGGTGGTGGTGGTGGTGGTGGTGTGTGTGTGTGTGTGTGTGTGTGTGTATGTCTAGAACTTACATAGAACTTCCAAAAGGAAATAAGTACTCTTGGAAAAATAAAATATATTTTTTATTTCTAAAACACACAAGGGATATCTTTATGTAAGAATGTAGAGTTGGTTCTTTAAGGCAGGGTCTTTTGGTTCGATACCTTTGAATGGGGTCTGAATAAATCTTGTTTTAGCTAAAGAGGCAAAGTGAATGGCAGTGATGATAGGACTTGCTTAGGACTTGAATCATTTCTCAGAACTAAGAGTGACTTTCCCAAACTACAGAATCCAGTTTCCTTCCCATTAGCTGCTGTTCTTCAAAACAAGAACTGGTCACTTCCTGGTAAAAGTGATTTCCTTTGTTGATGTTAATGAATCAATTATAAGACAAATGGCCCACTTTGACTGATCCTCTGATAACTTTGAAATGAAATATTCTGTATCTTTTGGGGGTAAAGTTCTAACTTTTCTTAACTAACGTAAGCTTGTAAGTAGTGTCAGAAATTAAAATTACAGCATACCTTAAAGATCTTACTTAGCTTTATTTATGGTGCTGTACTAGCATCTAGGCAACATTCCAACATTCCATTCAATAAAATTAGTAAGTGCTCCAGTGAGCTGAGTGGGAGTGCTTGGCTGTACAGATGGAGAAGGGCCGAAGAAGGCAGAGCAAAAGAACGAAGAGCAGGTTGGTCTTTTCAACATTACTTTTCTTGTGAGGTGGGAACAGGGGCACAGAACGGTAGAGACATAACTGCTGGTTAGCATCAGGTTACTTCAATTCACTTCTTTTTTCTTTGAAGGGTTAATTGGAGGAAACTATTATTTTTCTCCATGAAACTGGCCTGTGTGAGAAATTTGACCATTACTCTTGGGGTCACACAACAAGTTATGTGTGGACTGTGAATAACTACATTTTGATTTCCTCTGGTCTGGTGAGGCCTCATGTAGAAGTTTAGTCCAAAGCAATGGCTTCTTCAAGTATAATGTGACTGGTGGCCTTGTGATGAATACTTAATAGAAACTAAATTTGATTTTCCTTGGGGTCTTGGGACAAACATGTATAAAGATCTGTGCATACTTTGGAAAGATAGTCTCCGAATCTTTTCTGGTTAACATATTTTCAATCAGAAAAGCATGAAATATTCTCCACTGTTTTTGAAAATATATTTTATTAGTGTCTGTTAATTTCGCAAAACACTGGTATTCACCATGCTATTGTCAGACACGTCTCTGTTTTGATCATATCATCTCCCTATTATGCTCCCTTGTACCCCTGTGGCCTCCCCCACTTATTCCTTTTCTCTTGCCTAATAATAGTTTCCTTCTAATTTCATGTCATCTTTTTTAAGAGTCCATAGATTAGGGAAAACATGTGATACTTGCTCTGAGTCTGATCTGTTTCGCTTAGCCAGAGATCTCCAGTTCCACCCATTTTCCTGCAGATGACATGCTTTCCTCCTCTTTCATGGCTGAGCAGTACCCCACTGTTTGTATGTAGTGCAGTTTTAAATCTATTTATCTGTTCATGGATACCTAGGCTGGTTTCATATCGTGGCTATTGTGAATTATGCCACAATAAACATGGGTAGGCAGGGATTCCTATGGTATGTGGACTCCATTTACATTAATACCAAGGAGTGGTATAGCTGGGTCATATGGTAGCTTGGAATTTATATCCCACCAGCAATGCAGAAAGGTTCCTTCTTCCTCCAATCCTCACTAGTAATTTTTGTTTTATTTTTACATTTTTAATTTTTCATTAGTACATATTTGCATTACATAATGATTATATTCCTTGTGGTGGGCTGGTACATGTATACAAGACCTCTTAATTTCTCCCTCCCCCTCCCTTCATCTCCTTGATCATATTCATTGTGAGTGTTTTGATTTGCAGTTCCCTGACAGCTGAAGATGTGGAATGTTTTTTCATGTACTTATTGGCTGTTTGTACTTTTTTTGAGAAGTATCAGCTCAAATTTATTTGCCCATGTATTGCTTGACTATTTAAAATTTTTTGTATATTTTAAGTTACTTAATCTGTTGGAAAATTAGAGGGTAAAGAATTTCATTCTGTAGGCTGTCTCTTCACTCTATTAATTTTTTCTCTTGCTGTGAAAAAACCTTTTGAGTGTGATATAGTCCCATTTGCTGATTCTTGCTATTTTTTTCCATCTTCTTGGAGTCCTGTTGAGGTTGTCTTTACTTGTACCACTGGCTTCAATGTTTTCCCTGTGTTTCATTCTCTAACAGTTAAAAATTTCAAGTCTTATGCCTATATCTTTGGTCCATTTTCAATTGATTTTTGTACAGTGTGAAAAATAAGGACGTATTTTCAATCTTCTACATATAGATGTCCAGTTTTCCCAGACCATCTTTTAAAGGGGTTGTCATTTCTCCAATATCAAGAATCAGATGGTTGTAGTTGTGTAATTTGGTTCTATGTTCTCTGTTCTGTTTCATTGGCCTATGTGTCTATTTTTATGCCAGTACAATTTTGTTTTTATTATTATGGCTTTGTAATGTAATTTCACACTGGGTATTGTAATGCCTCAAGCCTTTTCCTTTTTGCTTGGGATTTCTATGGCTACTCTGGGTCTTTTGGATTTGCATATAAATTTTAGGATTTTTTTTCTCTAGTTCTGTGAAGAATTGGAATTTTAATGAAGATTGCATTGAATCTGTAGATTGCTTTTGGAAATGTGGCCATTTCAACAATATGAATTTTTATTGTTCTCTGAATGTGGGAGGTCTCCTTTTCTTGTTTGTTTTAATTTCTTTCTTCAGTGTTCTCTAATTTTAATTGTAGAGGTCTTTCCCTCCTTGGTTAGGTTGATTCCTAGGTATTTTGTTATTTTTTTTTAATGTTGTTGTGAATAGAATTATTTTCCTGGTTTTGTTCTCAGTGAATTCATTGTTGGTGTGTAGAAAAACAAGTGATTCTTAAATGTTAACTTTTTTGTATCTTGCTAATTATTTTTTGTCATTTTCTAAAGTGCCTTCCTCAAAGTCACATCCTAAGGAGACAGAGTCTTGGTTATATGAAATATTTTCAAAGATGCTTTCATTGCACCTATCTTTGTTTGTTGGTTTTTTAAAAATATCTATTTTCATTATTACATGTTTGCAGTACATAATTTCATTTATTGTGGGAATTGATACATATACATCACATATTCCAATTTTTTGTGCCCTATCCCTCCCATCCCTCCCTGCTCCTTCAATTCTTGGTCTCCTTCCAGTTTGCAAAAGCACTGTTTTCATTGTTTCTTACCTTATTTTAATCCCATTTCTGTCTTCTTCATTAACCCTCCCTCCATCTCTAGTTCCTCTCCCATTTGAAGATCTCCCTAGTCTTATTATCTGTCTTTTCTCTCTCATGTATATATATATATGAGAGATCATGTTACATGAAATGAATGTTGCATATTTTTAGGAATCTTGGATGTCCAATATAATTTCTCCAGAGGTGACTGTGGGTATCAAGAGGCTGCTCGTTGGTTTTTGACACAAATCATAGAATTCAGAATGGATTCTTTAGTAATCCTGTGGACTTCACGCAAAGGAGAATTTGAATGGGATTTTCAGTTGAGAATAATATCTCTATGGAATGAAGACATAAAAATACATGTCTAGTAAACTGATAACATATGAAAGGACATCATTAAGTGAGAATTTCTATAGTGTCAGTTTAATTATTTCTTTTATTCTTAGACAATTGAGGAAAATGTCCCTGATGTATTTGTGAAGGTGACTCGTGGCTTGTTGTCTTAAAACTGGTTACAAATCTGACACTGGGGCCTATTTGGAAGCACTTCTTGAAATGTGGACAAAAACAAAATATAGCTTATGTTAGATATTCTGAAAGTTCAAAACAGTATTGCTTCACATTTTTTTCTGCCAAGAAGCTAACAGCTATGATTTTATTTATTTCTTTAAAAGCTCCAGTTTCTTTTGATTGCAATGAATAAAACCTCGAGAGCAAAGGATGTCAGTTGGCACACATAATTGCAGATCCATGGGGACTTCTGTTGTGGTTGACAGTGGGTGCTTCATTATATCTGCAAAACTGTCCCTCTTGGGGTGGCTCTGGGTTTTGTTTGGCTCCAGCAGTGTACAGCTTGGAGAGCCTTTCTGACAAAAGGATTACAATGACAACCTTGCTCTCAAGGGGCCTGGGGCTGTGAGGTTAAGGGTAAGTTTATCTCTGCTCTCATTCCATCTCATAACCCTTTTCTTCCAGTGTGATCTGCATTTGTCTTCTGTGTTAGTCTTTGTAGTGGGAAAAAATAATCTCTAGGCACCTTCAGAATGCAATGTGTCTAAGATCTCAGAAAGCCCTGTCCCTTTGGCTGACACTTATACATATATTTCAAGAAGCCTTCCACATTGATTGGGTTGAGTCACATTCCTTTGTGTAGTTGGAGACAGGGAAGTCACCCCCAGTGGGGATCCTAAGAGACACATCAGCAGTTGGGGAAAAGCAGTGCCCTAAAGAAATCAACTGCCAAACTGTTGATAATGGAGGCTCACTCTCATTCCCTTCGTCTCTCCTGTAGGCCTGGCTAGAGGTATATGTTCTAAATTGGGTGTGTGGTGGCCCCTTTAAACCTGAATTTTCAGCTTTTTTTCTGGGAACAAGCCCATCTTAGTAAGGGTGGAGATCACACATATGCCGAGAGGTCAATTTCTATTTTTCCCAATTCATGAATCGCTAGATGCATTTTACGAGTAGGGAGCCCTCATGTCTTCCTTTAGCCAGCATTCACTCAGCCTCTTTAGAACAAGTACTCCCTTGCTTAGTACTGTGTTTTGTCCTGGAGGACCTGTGGGGGTTCCAAAGGTGAGGAAAACCTTGTTGCTGTGCCCCTTATTTGTCTTTCCTTGTCTTTTACCTCCTCTCTGAAATGGGCTAACAAGAGCCTGGATGCTGAGAAGTGTGCTGTGCCCACATACAGCGAGACAGAGGCCTGCCCAGCGGTGCTGCCTGATACGCTGGTGGCGCATTGCCGCGGTAAACAAAATGTCTTTATTCCACAATGAATGTGCTTCTTCAGCGTGGCAGCTGCCGTTCAGCATTGCCTTTGTGAGTGAACAGTGTAACTGCTGTCATTTCTGGAAGGACTTGCTGCATGTGAGAATATTAGCCGAGGTATAAAGGAATAATTAAAATTACATTTAGAAAGCAGTAAGATGAAAACTGAGCATATTTTGAGCAGCTGGATTCTGTGAGGGCAGGGATGCCGTCTTGCTCATTTTTAGACGCCTCACCGTTCTGCAAAGTGCCCGCCTCGTTTTCCGCGTTGAGTGAGTGAGTGACATGAACGAGTGAGCGGCTGGCTGTGCTGTTACAGCTTCTTCTTGTTGCCCTGAGTTTTAGGCTTCAATTCTCATGGTGATTTCTGTCTCCTTTTGATAAGAGACATCTACAGCTTTAAAATTCTGATCTCTTCTTTTAACCTGTAACTCCTAACATTTCCCTATTTCTCACTTTCTTTTTGGTACAACACCCTTTGTCTGGTTCAGTTTCTTCTCCACTGCTTTTCGTGTCCATTTTTCTCCTCTGTGACTTTCCCTTTTTAGGGACCGTTTACTCTCTCGAGTTAGAGAGGGCGTCCTGCAGTGTCTTTGTGAAAGAACACTGATTAATTGACTAATTATATAATGTCTCCGGTGTCAGGGGTCTCTTGGGGCTACAAGCTGAGGAAACGATCCACTTTATAATGGCATTTTCTACATAGTCTAACCCTCACAGCTTTGATACTTTTGTTCCTTTTTCTTTGATTTATTTAATGTACAAGATATAAATGTTGATCTTTAGACTCCCCTCATTTTCTCTATTTTAAAAATAATACCTACAGCTGAAGAGATTATTTTTAGATGGTATTTGTAACACTTTGACACCACTACCTCTGCATCGCTTTACCTATCTGTTCCTTGGCCTCTGGTTACTGCTGATTTTATTTTCCAGCATAGGAGACAGAATTAATTGGAACCAGCTGGATGTTCCACGTTTCTGTACCGGGCACTTAACAGGTAGCTCATGAATGTAGTAATGAGGCTGATGCGGTTAATATGTTTGCTCTGCTAACTAGATTTATTATTTAATTGAAGGGCAGGATAGTATCATGACTAAGCAATGCACTTTGAATCTAAATTTCTTAGGTTTAAATCCCAGCTACCCCATTTATTTGCTTATAGAAGTTGAAACCAACTCTATAGGTTTCAGTTTCCTTATTTGTAAAATAGGGACAGATTTATTATTACTATCAATCACGTACTTATGACAAGTATTGGATGAGTTAATATTGCAGACTTCTCCGAATCAGGCTTGACACCTAGTGTTCAGAAAAAGCTAATTGTCTACAGTCCCTCCCAGCTATGATGATGATGATGGTGTTTTTTAAGACAGGGTCTCACCATGTAGTTCAGGGTGGTCTTGAACTCACTATGTTACCTACACTGGCCTCCAACTCGCAGCAATCCTCCTGCCTCAGCCTGTAAAGTGCTGAGATTACAGATATGCATCATCATGCCTGGCTTCTCCCACTTCTTTTAATGCATCGCTTTTATTTTAAGCATTAAAACCTAAGAAAAGTTGAGAGAAGAGAGCATTAGGTACTCAAGTAACATAACAAGATTTCAGGCGGGGAAGAAGCTGGGATCGGTCCAAGCGCAGTGGGAGCGCGGCTGCCTCGGGCCCTCCCGCCTCCCGAGCCGGTGCAGCCCCCCGGCAGCTCCCGACAGAGATCGGCTTGCTAGCGGCGGAGACGCTCGGCAATCCCACGTTTCGCGTGTGTCGGGCGAGCCGCGTGGGGGGCCACAAACGCCGCCGGAAGCGGAGAGAAGGATTTGCTGGGCCCTAGCGCCCTGAGAGCACGGACGCCTCGATCCCTCCCTTCTCCCGAGCCGGCGCAGCCCCCCGGCGACTCCCGACAGAGATCGGCTTGTTGGCGGCGGAGACGCCCGGCGGTCCCACGTATCGCGCGTGTCGGGCTAGCCGCGCGGAGGGCCCCAAACGCCGCCGGAAGCGGAGAGAGGGATTTGCTAGATTCTAGCGCCCTGAGAGCACGGACGCCTCGATCCCTCCCGCATCCCGAGCCGGCGCAGCCCCCCGGCGACTCCCGACAGAGATCGGCTTGTTAGCGGCGGAGACGCCCGGCAATCCCACGTTTCGCGCGTGTCGGGCGAGCCGCGCAGGAGAGAGGGATTTGCTGGGTCCTGGCGCCCCGAGAGTACAGACAGCTCGATCCCTCCCGCCCCCCCGACCTGGCGCAGCTCTCCGGCGACTCCCGACAGAGATCGGCTCTCTGGCGGCGGCAACGTCCAGCGGTCTCACCTTTCGTGTGCATCGGGCGAGCCGCGCAGAAAGCCCCAAAGGATAGACTGGCACCTTGGAACCTTCATGCCTGCAGGTACTCCAATAACTGGTGAGATATCGGCGCTCGCGACCAGATCACCGAGTGGGGGAGGAGATCCATCCCTATAACTGCAGGGAACCCTGGGAGGGTGGGGGAGCAGTCTTACACACCTCACCCAGGTCACTA